>KL284819.1:2637-14473 GCA_000699545.1 Podiceps cristatus | reverse complement strand
GACCCCTTTCAGCCCGCCGAGCCCACCCGCTGACCCAGCACTGCCAAGGCCACCACGAACCCACGTCCCTGAGCGCCGCGTCTCCACGGCTTTTCCATCCCCCCCGGGACGGTGACTCCCCCCTGCCCTGGGCAGCCTGTGCCAGGGCCTGGCAGCCCTTTGGGGGAAGAAATGGTTCCCCATGTCCAACCTCACCCTCCCCTGGCGCAACCTGAGGCCGTTCCCTCTCGTCCTGTCGCTGTTCCTGGGGAGCAGAGACCGACCCCCCGGCTCCAGCCCCCTCTCGGGGAGCTGCAGAGAGCGAGAAGGTCTCCCCTCAGCCCCCTCCTCTCCAGGCTGAGCCCCCCCAGCTCCCTCAGCCGCCCCTCACCCCGCTCGTGCTCCAGCCCCTGCCCCAGCCCCGTTGCCCGTCTCTGGACACGCTTATTCAGCCAATGTGTCCATTGGCTTTGTAAGGAAAAAAATTGCTCTCTAAAAATATAAGAAGTTCCAAATGGTGCAAAGCTGCCTCTTTTCCAACTATTTTGATGGGGATCAGAGAAAGTTAAAGCTGGTGACGGAAGAAGGCTGGAGCCCTGTCAAAAAATAAAGGAAGTGCTAATGTTAAAAATACTAATGGAGGAAACAGAATTCAAACTCAAAAGTGAAATCAGCAGGTGCAGCCCTTTCTCTCTCTGGTGTTGTCTCAGGTTGTAGGTCTGGAAATAACCTTGAGAAAGAAGAATGGTGACGGAGTGGTGGTGAGCCATCAACGTTGAAATGATGACAGATCACTGGGAGTTAATTACCAGGGTCCAAAACCACATGCAAGAGCATGTGAGTGTACCCAGAAACCTGGCTGTGCTTGTCATCAGTGGTCAGTCAGGAACGAGGAGCGTTTGTTTATTTAATGTATTTCCTTGCTCAACGTCTCTGGAGCTTTTGCTTTTACCACGTTATCTAGTCCAGTTTAGGAAGAGCTGTTGTGATGGTCTTTGCATCCCCACAATTTGAAGGGTATGCCATGATTGTGTTCAGTTTGTGTTCAACATAATGCTGCTTCCTTGTGTCAGAAAAGACAAAGAATTATTGTAAAAAACCAAATAAATATCTTTCTGCCTGCTTGAAGACCTCAGATGTTCATAGACTGCTTTCAGACTGGCTTCTCTTACCCAGTAGGAGGGTCACTCCTGCTCTTTTTTTTTTTTTTTCCTTTTAATTTCTCTGAATATCTGTTGGTTTCTTGCTGGTTTTGGTGATGAGGTTCCAGAAGATAGTTCAGTTTCTAGATCTGATTGTACCAGGCAAGGTTGTACAGCAGCACGGCACTAAATGAGAGGTCTCTGGCCACGCCGTCAGCACTGCGTTGATCTTACTGTCAAAACTGCGGTCACATTTTGTTGCGATTTCGTGTTTAGTCTGTGTTTTTTTGCGCTGCTGCCAACCCTCCATCATCGGCCGCTCTCCCTACGGACGAGAAGGTCTCCGGTTCTTCGGTGCTGAGCTTTAGCTGCTGATTTCAACGGTTGATAACCAGGGCAGCAGGGAAGAGCCTTCTCAATAGCAGGGCCACCGCGAGGGCTGAGCACCAGCCCTCTGCGGTCACCAACCCAGCCTGCAGCGCCAACCCCAAAGCCATCGGAACACTTGAGAAGCTGAAAGAAAGTAGCGTCAATTCATTGTTGAGTATAGGAATAAACAAACCCCAGTCCCAGATGTGGTTATTTGAAATTCCGATCAGTTCTTTGATCCCATTTAGTGCACAAGACAGCGACTCCTGTCAGCGCCGTGGAAGAGGTGGGACCACTAGACGTGGCCGAGGGGACACGGCAGCTCGGGCTGGTAAGACCAGCACGGCTGCTGCATGTCAAACCACAACCCAAGCACATGCAGCTCTGTTTCCAGGAACCGAGCTTGGTCTGCTCATTCCCGCTGCCTTTAAAGACTTTCGGTTGCTCGGATGTCGGGTTCCTTGCAACCCAGACAGCAGAGCGTTGGTCCACGGCACTACAGTAATTTTGGAGTTACTGCTACAGCGGTAGAACGCACAATAATCCACTGCACGTTTATCTGTCTGCAATATTGCGGGCAGCCTGTGCGCTGGCTCCAGTAGTTTTACCTCCGCTGCGGGTGCCAGCGATTCTCCCTGAATTTGCCTTAACCCAGCAGGACAAAATCAGTTACTTAGGTTGGTAAATGCAATTGCTCTGCCTCCTCCGGAATGCATAACCGAGGCAAGGAAGGCTGAACTCCTGGGGACAGCACGGGTCCAACAGTGCCGCTCTAGAGAATCATATAGACGACGTGCGAGACACAGCATCACCCTGCGTCCTTTAAGAGGTTAAGAATTGTGGGTTTTTCTAATATTCTTGTGGCAAGATTAATTCCTCTCTGTTCAGGAACGGCTTGGCTGGTGTGGTAAGCGGTAATCCTGAAATCTCCTGGAGCAGATCACTCTGTAGTTTGTTTTCTATTCATTGTGTTCAATGTTTGCTTTGATCTTTTATCCGACTCCGGCTCCCATTGCTTTCCCAGTGACGTTTTCATGGGATTTGTCTCTGCGAAGCCGACATTCAGTGAAGCCAGTCGAGACACAAACCACAGCCTCACTTCTCACATCCTCTTCTACGAAATGCAGCTTTGGTTTCAGTCTCTGCTGCTGTGCTCAGCCCTTCTACCCTGTGAATAACTGCTCGTACCGCCTCATAAAGAACTAATCCTCCTGAAGGCTAAGGAACGTAAGAGGCTATACCAAATAATTTTTAATGAATATTGCTGTCTTGGTTGTGTGGCTGTTTCACCTCCTGCCATTTTTCCGTTGCTGCGTCTCCAGAAGGCTTTTGCTGATCCGGGCATTTATTTGCAGCTTTGCTTGCAAGTATTGGTCACAACCTGGGCTTTGATCTTTTCTCTGTGCGTTCAGAAATCCCCGGAGGTCTACTGTTGTTATTTAGCTTTGCAAAACATTAAAGTTTTTAATCCAGTTTTGGTCTCTGCAGCGTATTTATCTGCCACTAAATCTCTTCCACCATTTACTGACAGCCAATACTTACAGGCCTTTCAGCACGGAGTAGTCTGGCAAATGCATCTGCAGAATAAAAACGAGCAGCGCAAGATTACTCAGAAAACATATCTATTGTCTTCGCATTCTTGTACCGTTCCTGTTACCAAACGCTACACGGTGCTTTCGGACGTTAGATCCTGAGGCTTTACCAGGGGTAGTAATTGTTACTATCCAGACTCTGTGGATAAGAAACAGAGGCAAAGTGACTCGGGGAAGGGCATGGCTAAGCTGAGACTAAAACCCAGCTCTCCTGTGCTTCAGACACTAAACCAGCATTAACGCTCTGTCCTCCTGCAGAAAGTGTGGTAACGGTGGCAGAGCAGCAGCATAAAGGACTTAAAATTGTAGCTATTGATGCACATTTAATGCACGATTTACCGCATGTTACGTTTCTTTATTATGTATTTGTTACGCGTTTTGTTTAATTAATTTTCGCGCGTACTTTTCGAAGGGGGACGGTAAGCGACGAGCCCGAAAGGCAGCGTGGCTCTGGCTGATCTGCACCGCGCCGTTGGTAACTCGGGCTTGCGCCCGAGCAAGATCACAAGCTCACACCTGATACACCCTGTGCTGATGCGATGGGATGGAGATAAGAGCAGGCAGTGAATGAGCCTGCCGAAGCTTTGAAGAGACTGCACCCAATTTCTCATTTCTTTTTAATTTGTTCTCTCCTTCCGTTTGTGTAGAAAGCTCCTTTTTACCGAGGTCGTGTTAGACCCACAAATAGCAGTGGGACGCACTGTCATGGTGCATCTAGGTGGGGTAGGAACGATTGTGCTTTGCTGCTTAATTACATTACACTTAAATGAGCTGGCTTGCCCCCGCGCTCCTCTCGCTGAGCTCCTTCCCGGGCTGGTGATGGCCCTCTCTGCGGGCCTCGGGCTGCCTCGGGCTGCGGGACGGGGCCACCAAGCTCGAGGGACACGGGGCCACCATTCCTTTCCATCAAGGGAGATAGGGCCAGCGCTCCTGCACACCAAAAAAGCCTGCCTTGTGCAAAGCTCCCCCACTACCCTTCGACCGCAGCCGCCTTCTCCGCGTTACTCATTCGGCACGAAAAGAAAATGCCTCGTCATAACGTAATTACATACAGATTTCGTTCGCGTGGGATAACGTCCAGGTGAGTCCGCAATCGCGCGCAGGTCGAGTGAGAGTCGCGCGGGAGATCAATGCTTTTTGGTGCATGCTGTCTGCGGGTAGAGACATTACTCAGCGTATACTTCCTTTATGTGCCTCCAAGGTATATAACCCCATGTTACAATGAAGCTGAACAACCCATGCAACTCGTTGCCAAACTGATAAATAACCCGTGGAAATCGCTGGCACGAGATACCTGCCAAGATTATAACCAAACTTAGAAAAAGGCTTAGAAAATACTAATATCAAGAATTAGAGAGCATGTAACATTTGATGGAGAGAGCGAACCCTGAGATGTTAAAATTAATGTACTGAGACCAACATCATGGTTTGATTCAAACCCGTATATTCAAGGGCTGCTCACTGTGAGGATCTCGGTGTTGGACTTGCACGCGTGTAGTTCGATCCCTGTCACGCAGGGGATTGAGCTTTACATCCCTGAATACCGGACTTGGTGGAAAAAAAGCCCAGGTGGGATGCAAAGGGCTTGCCAAGGGCAAAGCAGGCAAAAAGAAAGAGCAGAGCGAAGAGCACGTCTGACAAGTGAAAACCTGGAACTGAGGACATGATGTGGGATTGGACTATTACCAAAAATTCCGGTCTATTTACCCACCGAGGCATTCATTGCCAGCGGTGAGCACCACGGGTATCCATCCCAGACCAAGTCTGTCAACAGCTTTAAACCGTTGGTAGATACAACCACTGTCCAAATGGGTCAGAAAGGAGGGAGAGGGGAGCTGTATTCTATATTAGGAGAGTTCAGTTGGGAAAAAAAAAAAAGAAATATGTGGCCTTCTCTTTCCATTTTCTCCAGTAACCAGTCCATATTTACCAGATGCACCCATGTAAAGGGGAAATATTTCCCTCGGCCCCCAAGGAATCAGTGGGAGCTTTGCACGGCGAGAGCGGGGCAATGTTTCATCCCCGCACCGCTGCGTGCTGAGAGCTGCCGAAGCGGAGCTGTGCTCCTCCGGCCACAGGTGTATTTGCGGGTTTCCATCCCGGAGGGAGTTAACAGGGCTGGAAATTCAACCAGCAGGTACCTGAAATGTAAGACCAGGCTTTCAGCCTTGTTTTCTGACAAAACGAGCATTTCCCCCCTGAGCGTCTGGTAGTTCAGGTGATACAGGCAGCGTGAGTCTCAGGATGTGGACATCGAAAAAAATACCTTCCCCATCTCACATTTGGGCTGCTGGTACTATGTGGCTGTGCTCTTACAATTTCCTTCCTGCACAGGCAGCAATCACTAATTTTAGACTCGCTTGCATGTAAAAGTCACATTTCTGGCTTGGAAAGTTTGCTGCTTCTAAAGAAGAATCCTACCCCGACTTGCCAGGTGACTACTACTCTGTAAATTTAAGCGGCAGCTTTCCTGGGATGTTAAAAGGGAACGAGTACAGCGCACAACATTGTTGGCTTGAAGTATCCAGGAGTAAACACCAGAATCGATCCACTCGTGCAACGGCTGTTAGAGAAACGCATACGGTGCCTGGCAAAAATTGAAAGAAAGATTATAATCTCCAGGTTGAGCAGTTCTACTGCAAAAAGTGATAATAAAGTGGATAACTTTAGATAGGTAATTATATATGGGTTAGCATTTGCATTAGCTTTGTAACTTTTAGGTCTCACAAAGATTTCTCAAGTCTTGCTCTCGCCGTTTTACAGATTTTGGCTTGGTAACGCATCCCTTTGCCGTTGGGTGTGCTGGTGTTAACGTCACTCTTACAAGATGCATTCCCTGCAAATATCCCCTGCGCTATGCACGCCGGCTCCGGCTCCCAGCACCCTGGGAGCGACAGAGGCTCCTCCGCGAGCAGAAATCACACGTGCGGGTATATAGCTCGGAGGCTCCTTGTGCTACTTATTGCAAATGGAGGCTCAAAGCCCGATGCGAATGCGACGGGATTTTTGCGAGTGCGGCAAGCTGCTAGCAGGGTGTATTTATGCCCTGGTCCCTCCTGTTAGCGACGACGGGAGCCGTGTGCTCTCTGGTCTTTCGGTGGGATGCCCCTCCTGCTCCGGGCGCTCTCTGTCGGGAGTTTTACACGCAGAGTTTCCGTGGGGTGCCGTCGACAGCCCCAGACGCGAGCTGGGGGCACACAGCTTTGCTGGCCTGGAGCTAGCCACCAGCTACCCAAGGCAGCGAGCACAGGGCCCTCCTGCTCTGCCTTCCCACTCGGCGGGGAGCTCTGCACCGCTCTCACGCAGCCACGGGTGTGCACGGCCGTGCAGAGGTGTGCGTGGGTGTGCATGGGTGTGCATGGGTGCGTCCCCTTCACCGGCTGCAGCTCCGCACCAAAACCAGTCAGCTGCTGCTGGGACATAAGAGGTCGGAGAATCATAGACTCATAGAAAGGTCTGGGTTGGAGGATCACAGAGTTCCAACCCCCCTGCCACAGGCAGGGCCACCAACCTCCAGGCCTGGACCTACACGAGGTTGCCCAGGGCCCCGTCCAACCTGGCCTTGAACACCTCCAGGCATGGGGCACCCACCCCCTCTCTGGGCAGCCTGTTCCAGCCCCTCACCACTCTCTCTGTAAAAAACTTCCCCCTAATATCTAATTTAAACCTTCCCTCCTTCAGCTTCAATCCATTCCCCCTTGTCCTGCCATTTTCTACCCTTTTAAAAAGCTGGTTCCCCTCCTGTTTGTACGCTCCCTTCAGGGACTGGGAGGCTGCCATGAGGTCCCCCCGCAGCCTTCTCTGCGGGAAGATGAGCCATCGAGCAAACCGTGCAGAGAGCATTGAGTGCTCAAGCATGTTACGGAGTATCATAAATTTCTTTTCTGCTTGTATTCCTTAAAAGCATTTCAAGAGCTTCCTTAGAAAGGTGAGGGTGATCAGCGAGTAGATACACAACCCAACCTCTCACATTTCCAGGGAGTTTCTGGTTGCTTTAGGAGCATTTTACAAGACCATCTCTGAAGTCCCAGGCAAACTTTTAAAAATTATTTCACGACTGCTCTGCAGGAAGGAGAGTCCCGTAGGTCATTTTCTGTATTTCAGAAGATCTGAAATTCCCTGTCATGTGCCAAATAAATGCCGTTTCGCTGTGCCATGTTCTGCTTCCCACAGCGAGGTTGAGGCGCTGTCAAGCTGCTGTGAGGAGGTGATAAATTCCTCACTCAAAGTGAAGAATCTGCCCAGTGACCAGCTCAGAGAGACTTTAAATCAGCCTGGCGGACAATGAAGGCTTTTCTTACTTGATGTAGATTTTATTATTGAATGGGAGGAAAAATGAAGCTGGGTTATTCTGTCAAACAGAAAAGATTTCATGGTCCCAGTGCCCGTGTCTGATGTGTGATATATAAATCCTCTTCGGTGCGGTGTCTCTTCATTAGGAGTGATCCCAAGACATTTTACACAGTTCAGTCAGGACGTCTAAGGAATCGTTTTATCCATCTTAACTGCAATCAGCTCCAGGGATGAAATGCTCCAAACATTTAACAAGAGAATGATTTTGAATAATAATTGAACCATATTGCATCCTGCAAAAATCACCTGCTTTGTATTTTGTTTCTTATGGGAATCCAAAGTTTTACGGTTTTGATGCTTGTGACAATATGAGGTAAATCTAAAATTGTGATTTACTGGCCAAAACGTTCCAGGCAGCCACAAGTATTTGTAGTCCATTAAGAGGGTGAATTTCAAATTCAGAGTTTTGTTCCAGTTCTGCTGTTTACACTCTCAAGGACCGATACGTGCCATGGTCATCGCTTCGGGTTTTTTTAATCACGACTACAACGTCTCTCAAAATAATCTTCCAATGCTTTGCGGAAAACAGGTCTTTATATCCACAGACTCCCCGTTCATGGCCTTCAGGCAGGAGACCAGCTCATCGGGGACCAGCGTTTGCTCTTGAGCATCGGTGGTCAACGTGTGGCCCCACTGGTTCTCCAGGAGGGAGCCGTGTCCCCCCTGGGCTGAGCCGAACGTGTGGCTTTGTCCGCTCCGGCTGTTGTTCAAGATGAGGTTGATCTTCTCCAGCAGACAGACGTGGTGCCCCCCTCCCTCCCCGTCCCACAGGTGGGGAATGGGACTCGTGTAGTCTCTGAAGAAGATGTTCGTCTCCAGTTCTGGGAGGACTGCGGGGGGCTGTGTTTGGTAAATATTGGCAGCTACGTACCCCAGCGCGTTCCCGTCGGACACCTGAGGTTTGTAGTCACTGATCTGCTCGGGGGCCGTGATGCGGGCAGGCACCGTGCTCCCTGGGCGCTCCCCGTCCTTGGGGACCTCTCTGCCCGGCTCCCGTCTGGTGGCCACGTTCTTGTACTCCTCATGCGCTGGCACCTCCTCGATTTCCATAACGGTGGGGTCACTGGTGTCCAAGAACGGGTCATGAAAACTGTCGAAACTCTTGAAATCATTCTTTTCCTGGAAAAAAAAAAAAATAATGGATGAGTTTAGTAACAAACTGGCAAATTTTACCAATGGGAGAGATATCATTAAAGCATCCCGAGGAAGAAATGGAGCAATGGCTTGTTGTCTTCATCCAGTCTTCCTCCCCACCTCTGTCATCCAATCCCCCCTGTGAAAGAGACCTCAGGGAGGTGGATGAGAGAAGACAGAGTGCATGCAAACAGACCAGGGAGACTGCGGAGGAAACGCTATTTAAGAGAGATGCGATCACTGATGAAGCTGAGAAACTGATCTTCAAGCTCTCCATGAATCTGAGATGTTCGGGACCAGCGATGCTTGTATCTGGGTGTTACTAAAATGGCTCCTGAAGTACAAGAGTACTTTGCACACACTTCAACGGCAGCTTGAGTCAACTGTGGCCACTGAATAAAGCATATCTTGAGGCAAGGTTTAAAGAGCTCAGCTAAGCTGGGCTCCCATGCACCTTGCAAATACCTGGAAAACGATTTCTAATCAGTTCCCGATCCCATCTGTGTTTCTTACAGCGAGTTTAATCTAAGTGGAGACAAGTGAAGAAAAGCTGGGCGATAGTGTTGCAATTACCTGGAGTGACTTTACCACGTTGCTGTTTTCCACGTGAGGAAAGTCTTCAAACAGCCACTTTGGCAAGAGCAACACAGCAGTGGCATTAATCCTTTACCAGAAAGAAAAATATAAATAAATAAATCCCAAGATGTTAGCCCATTTTATTAGTGACTTGTTCCTGCTGGGTGAAACTGTCCCCTGGCAGGAGGGGCACACGCAGTGCACCCATCCTTCATTGATGGCTTGGAAGCCCCATGTTCACCCCGGATGGGTGGGTTTTCCCATTTGAACTCTAGCTCTCCATCTTTTGACCTAATTTCTCCAGGTTTGATTCTGGAAGCGAAATCACTCTAGGTAAATCCCTTATGTAAAACTTGTCTGCATGTGAATCTGTTGCCAAACAGGGGAGTAGGGGGAGGACCAAGCTATGTGTATGAGTCAGAGGAGGCATGTGTGTCCTGAACTGATGAAATCAAATACACAGCAGTAAGGAAAGTTGACATTCCTGCAGCCAAAGCGGCTGCAGGAGTGAAAATCATTTGATTTGCAAAAGATTTTCATTTCGCTGAGCTTTGCTGATGTTCTGGTGCATTGCTGTGTTCCTGGGAAAACACACAGTCCCTGTTCGTGCTGAAGTGCCCGTGTTTCACAATTGCATTGAGAGCAGAAGAATTAGGCTGGGTGCAGGAACTAAAAGAGGCAGGTCCTCAACATCCTCAAGCCCCAGGTCTCCCCTCCCCTATCTCTTGAGTTGTTGGGAAGATCCACGTTCCCACTGGATTCTGTCAGGGACAGCAGTGGCTGGACTCCTGGACATCCCCATCCCAGTGAAACAGCAAACTGGCATAGATGAGCTGTGCCTAGCCAAACCAGCAGTCAACATTCAGAACCAGTATTAAGACCCTCCCCACTGAGTTTTTCTGCTGTCGCACTCTCCAGTCTCTGCCTGTCCCTCGGGTTCCTGGCATGAGGGCCTTCAGCATCTCCTCCTTGGCCAAAACTGGGAGTAACGGGTCCTATGATAAAACCTACCTACAGAAGTTACGTTTTTCCTCTTTTTCTACCCTCCCTTATATCTGTGTATTAATATGTCGCATGTCCCTAAGGCTGGCCTTTACAGAGGAGCAATTTCTATTCTTTTTGTTGGTCTCTGCCTTATGGTAGAGCGCACAAATTTCTTTTCCTATAGCAATATGATTAATGGGTGAAGCTGCCCTCAGTAAGAGCAGGCTGCGGTGAAAAGGGCTGTTTTCTGTAGTTAATTTTAAAATATTCTGGAAGAAAAGTATGAGTTGGAAATAAGGAATAAATTGTGGAGGAGAAGGTAATACCTTTTTCTGGCTGATTTTTTAAACATCAGAATTACAAAAACCACCAATAATATGACCATGTTGATGCCCAGTCCCAGGAGAACTCCAACGTCATTCTCTGAAAAAGGACAGAGAAGAAAAAGGTCAATCGGGTGGCCCTGCTCCACTGCCCCATCTGCCACAACGCTCGTGGATGTAAAGGGCAGATCTTTGACAAAGCAGCCTTCAGCATTTCACTCGCCCTTTTGCTCCTCAATGAACGAAGCGAAGCCGTAACAAAAGCAAAACCAAAACTGCTGACCCATCCACGTTGCCTTGCGACCAGAGCATCGCGGGTGCTGCGGCCCCTTCGCCTCCCCATCGCCATGCTCGGAGGGTTCAGCCAAGTAATTTGAAGAAGTACGGTCACCGTGTTTAACCATTTCCTACGCAACCTTGTCTTCCAGAAATGCTGAAGTGAATTCTTCAGCTTATGTTGGTTTTGCTTTTGGTTTAGGTGCTGCAGCATAACCTTTACCAGAAGATGCAGACCAGAAGTGTAACTAAATTCAGAAAAACGGATGGGAAACGTTTAAATGAGTCTTTGGGTCAAACTGCAAGGTTAAAACGAACTGTCACTGTTATGCCGTATGTTAACTTTATCATATATTTTCCTTGTTTTCTTATCTCCTACTTGTGGTACTGTACCTTATATTATAAGTCTCATAAGAAAGCAAAACTTAAGGCTTGCGTTATGTGGGTGGTGTCGAGCGGTGAGAGCACTGCAGCTTTTCCTGCCATGCAGCCCATGTCCCCGTCAAGTGAAAAGTTGCTTTTCTGGCCCTGACCTCTCCAAAGTGTAAGGGAGCTTTCGCTTCCCCATCACCAGGTGCTGCAGGCGCTGCTCGGGGTAAAACGTCCACTTCTGCTCAAGGAGAAAGTCTGGTTTAACCAAATCTGAGCTATTATCATCTTCTTACCGTGGGAGATCTCGCTGTAGGTGCTGCCCAGGAGCTGGTCCTCTGAAAGGACTTAAACAGAGAGAGGAGAAAAATGTCCGTAAGTTCATTTAGAGGACAGAGAAGCTATGGCTTATTGTTATTTTGTTGATATTATTTAGAAAAATAAATAATGGTATAATGAGGAAAAAAAAAGCCCCCTAAACTAATTAGTAACTCCAGCTCTGGCTCTGGAATCTACGCAATTTCCTATTTCTCAGAGATCCAATCAAACAAGATGTTGATGAACACCTAACACCGATTACAAAAGACCTTCCACGCACATCGCTCCCCTCAGCATCTGAAGCAAGACACGCATGAACCCCCAAGCTTTGTTAAAGGAATCTATGCAAAGTCTCTCTTTTCAAGCATTTAACACATTTCTAAACCATTTGCTAGTGCAAAAGTTAGAGCATCCCCCTTTT
>KL284815.1:0-11868 GCA_000699545.1 Podiceps cristatus | reverse complement strand
GTCTCCCCTCAGCCTCCTTCTCTCCAGGCTGAACACCCCCAGCTCCCTCAGCGCTCCTCACAGCACTTGGGCTCCAGACCCTGCCCCAGCTTCGTCTACCTTCTCTGGACACGCTCCAGCACCTCGATGTCCTTCTTGTAGTGAGGGGCCCAGAACTGAACATCGTATTTGAGGTGTGGCCTCACCAGCCCCAAGTACAGGGGCACGATCACCTCCCTGGTCCTGCTGGCCACACTATTCCTGATACAGGCCAGGATGCCGTTGGCCTTCTTGGCCACCTGGGCACACTGCTGGCTCATATTCAGCCAGCTGTCAACCAACACCCCCACGTTCTGGGGGGTGGAGGGGAGCTCTCCAACCACTTCTCCCCCAGCCTGTAGCGCTGCCTGGGGTTGTTGTGGCCAAAGTGCAGGACCCGGCACTTGGCTTTATTAAACCTCATACAATTGGTTTCAGCCCATCAATCCAGCCTGTCCAGATCCCTCTGCAGAACCTTCCTGCCCTCAAGCAGATCAACACTGCCACCCAACTTGGTGTCATCAAGATCATCCAGAAGCTAGAATGAGTCAAGTAAACAGAGTATTCCTTGTAGTTCAGAAGTGTTTTCAGTTTTAAATCTAATATACAACTAATATTAAGAGAAACTTAGGCAACTAATGATCTTTCTGTAACATGTTCATTTTAAAGATACTAACAAATGTAAAAAACCCCAGATTTACAATGAATATGTTTGGGATTTTTGTTTTACTTACATATCTTTGTGATCCATCATATTCACACCTCTCAATTTTTCCCAAGCTGCCATCTGAAAAGTAAAGTTTCTCCGCCCTGTGATCAATGGTAAGTCCATTTGGTGTCAGAATATCTGTGCTAATGATAACCTGTGCATTTTTGCCTGAGAGGGTAGATCTCATGATGCTTGGGAGCTGCTCATTCCAGTTAGTCCAAAACATTAAGCTGTATTAAAATCAAAATAACAAACAAAACCATAAGATACATTTTATAATTTAATTCTCTATGAGATGAGCAACAGAAAAAAAAAAAACACATATGCCTTCATAGACAATTATGAATGGCATCTATAAGTATTTGAGATAACCATTGGTGAATAAGAGAACATTATAACCAACGTCTATAAATTATAGCGGTTTCCTAGTTCACTAACTTGTATATGAGTACAGTGTTTTTTCTCTTCACAAGTCTCTTCAGTTCTGATCATGTCTCTATACTAGTATAGTGTTACAGATAGATACAGGCCGTTTAACAGTATAAACTTAATTCTGCTAATGCATATAGTAGTAATTTCTAAGAATGAAATTTATCCACAGTTTTTCCCATATCAAAACTCTGATACAGGCCAAAGGACTGGTATGCAGAAGGCTGATAATGGGGAATCAAGTGACCTTGATATGCTCTACAGCAGGCACAATTGGCCCCTTGCTACTCTTAAACAACAGTGGACATAATGAGCTGTGGATGCAATTTATACAGTGATCAGAACCTGCCCCTCCTCTCACTGCAATCTCCATCAGCATTTAGTTGGTTTATTTATGACACCTAGATACATTACAGCATAAATTCTTAATCTGCTAAACTGTATGTGAAGTCACACATGGAAATAACCTCCTTGACTCATACAACATTCTACGTTCAGCTATTAAAAATAGAACATAATAAGGTAGATGTGTAGAGTAGCCTCCCCAAAAAGGGGACAGTTAAAAGAAGTAGAAAAAGCAGGTTGCCTTTCTTCTAGAATTCACAGAGAAGACTGAAGTAACTCAAATTTGTAAGACACTTATTGGCAAAAGGCTGAATTAGAATTAAAAACCCTGATATTATCTTACTAGGAAATACAGTGTCATTGAGAGTGACAGGAAGGGAACTAAATTAGACTAAATCCTTCTTTCCAGGATGTTGTCCACAAACAAGGTAAACATATATCTCTTGTTATATAATTTTAGACAGTACTGATCTTTGTGATACACACATGGGCCTATCGATTTGCCATACAAGAAACTCAGATTCCTTTTTTAAAGGCTTAGATTAATTTTGGTTTTGTTTAAGCAATGAGAGTAACAAGTCTGACAAAAGAAATCAGTAAAATGTCATTCTCGATAATTTGTTTTCAGCTCACTTTTCTTGAAACCAGCTTGAATTTTTAATATTCCATGAAAATGTAATTATTATTTGATCTGAAACATAAAAACATATAAAATGTTGTATCTTAATTCTTCAATTGCTTTAAACATAATTAATGCTAACATTTGTCTCCTACACCAAGAAATCAACTTTTCAGCAGTATTAGTTGACTGTGAAAAAAAGTGGTGCTGCTGTGTCCTTGACATTAGGCAAAAGTTAAAATCTGGTAAGAAAGATATAATACATACTTTTGACATTCATCTAGAGCTAACACGTGTGGATGATCATCTTCAGACATTGTTATTACTGCTTCCCGGTTGAAAGCGCCTCGACGTCTCTGGTCAACAGTGTGCCTTGTGATTGAGGATGAGGTTGAACTGGTCCAATAGAGAGTGTCCCAGGCTCTGTGATAAGCAAGTCCCTCCACTGACCCAACATCTGGAAGACATGGTTACAGACAGAGCTAATAAAATTCCTGCTAACAAGATGTTTTCTTTGTCCTCAAGTTGATTCTGCAGAATCAAGAGCTCAGCTATTTCAGCCTGTTGACTCTGTCAATTCTTTTATTGTTTCACCTGTTTACTTTTTAATTGGAAACAAAGTTTTATTATTTTTTCATAAATTAAAAAAACACAGAAAGCAAGATCGTTATTAATATCCCCATATTTGTCAACCCTAACACTCATTACATTAGTATTTTTACTACAGTGTCCCCAGATAATGCATTAGAAATAATAAGCATTTATTCAAGACAGCAATAATTTAGTCACAACTTCAAACATTACGTAATCCAAGACTTGGGCATGTTTTTATCAATTACTTGTATTATTTCACATTCTCTTTCGATGTGTTTTCTAAGACAGACACACATTACATTCATAGGGATCAAAGTGTCCTGTTATTATTAACTGTAAAGGCTTTTCTTAAACATCTGAAGAATACTGAAAAAAAGACCAACTCTGAAGGTCTCAGAATCAACATGTTGTTTCAATAAGCCACAATACCACACACTTTCATTCTACATAAAAAAAATTGTGAGCTAGAAACAAAAGCAAATATTAATAAGCAGCTAAAGCATATATTTAATGTCCAGAAAAGATAAATTGTATCTGATTCCAATATATAAAAGTGACAGACTGTGAGAAATAGGAGTAATTTTTTCCTACCATTATTTTTGAATTACTACAGAAATGTACATTGATTACTTCACTTATTATTTTGTTAGAAACAAGTAATTTTAGACCAGAAGGTTCATGCAGCTTATTAATGAACTACAGAAGGCAAAAAATCTAGAAAAATAATAAGGATTAAATTATGCTGGTTATTACAATTTACATTTGGCTTGCTGGAAGATGTAATTTTTAGGATGCAATTCATGTACACATTACAGAAAGTCCCAAAATAAATTTGATCACACTGAAAGTGCTAACACTAAATCAAAACTACAAGGCAAATAAATCAAAACTATGAGACAAATAATTATTTATTAGTTTTCTGTATTTCTCTTTCTAAAGCATTTGGAGATGATCTGACTACATTTTCATAACATATCTGTAGAGTAGTCTCAGTGACTTGTCTTAAAGAAGGAAGAAAAGAAAAAATAAATAAGATGACTCCTTAAAGGCAGGTGAATATATGAAAAAAGCGTTTTCCTAATTATGAAGGATTATTTATGAAAGAAGATATATTCAGCTTAGTTACAAGTAACTCCAAAAAGTGACTAAGTTTCAGTTTAAAAATGGTATGGAAGCCAACTTGGAAATTACAAAAAACTCCCTGACCATTGAAAAGGTGACCCTTTAGAAAAGAATTCTGGTTTTCTAAAAGATGAATGGGTTACAAGTATTCTTTCTTTAAGTGGAGTATTTAGTTGCCTTATGATTTTATTTTTAATTTTAAGGTTGTATTTTTATTTCAGAAATCACTAACTGAAATCAAAGACAAGGAGTTCTTTCAAACATCATGACAGAGGTGTGCAAACACCTACTGAAATATTTTAAAAACGGTTAGAACATGCCTGGATGCAAGCTTACTATCAGCCGTATTTTATGCAGTTTCTGGGTATGGCTGTCTGTACTACGAACTCAAAGTCAGTTGCTTCATTCTTGGGTCTTGTACCCCTGAGCACCCACACCACATGCATGTTACTTTATACCAGGGCAACCTTCTGGAACGAAACAACTAATTCCTTCCCAGATGTAACCCAGGTATTCTGGCAAAAATTTGCTACTCTTTCTGAAAAAAAAAACCACCCTCTTTTGGGAGTATAAAGAAGACCACATCAGGTTTTGTTCCTTTTGCCTACAGAGACCTCCCAAATGCTAAAATCTCTGCACCTCATACGCACCTTAACTTTCTCACACCAGACTTCAAGACATACAAAAAATATCCTTGACGTTATAACATCAAAATATCACTCTTAAGACTGACATATGGCCATCACACAATTTCAGGTAACATGAATCAGAAGAAATCCTAAAAATAATTATAATATCTCAGAGCCAAAGAAACACAACATAGGATTTGATGGAAAACTGGACTGCCCAAATCATCCTAGTGGCACCAGGCCAAGTACTGTAGACATGAACAACTCTGCTCCCTGCTCTGGGCCCAGGGATCACTCCCAGGGGCAGAAATCTTCACGTTCTTAAACACAACCAACACATCATACTGCAACTCCATATCAAGGTCTGCAAATGGTGAGAGAAGAACGTTTAATTCAACACTACTATTTATAAAATGGTAATTTCTAAATTTTTAGAAAACAGTCATGGAAAGTTACGCCATATATGGAGACAAGCAAACATTTAGCATATACATGAAACATGTGTTTTCCTCTTGTTTTAATAAAATATCCAAAGTGTCCAGTTCTGAAAAACCTTGCCATATATGCATACGTTCTGAGCAGAGCAGAACTAAAACAATCAATAAAGCATTTTATTTAAAAGAGAACAGCAACAACAACTTTAAAAGAAAATAAAGAAGCTAAAATTTAAACCCCCAAGAAATCTCCATCTTAATGGGAATTTCAATGAAGATTGTGACTGAAAAGAAAAAAACCCACAAAAACAACAACAACAAAAAAACCAACCAAAAACCAACCAACCAACACAAACCAAAAAAACCCTGAAAATAACCCATAAACAGAATCAGGCTGTGAAAGCTGCCTGAAATCAAATCTCTGATCTCCGATTAAGGAAATGTTTTATCACAAATAAAACTTAAGGATCTGTTTGATGTATATATGCTTTTTAAAGAATAAGGAAGGGTTCCTTATTAGATGATCACATCTTCGAGCCAATTAAATCTGAAACTGTCAAAAGGTTCATGTGACAAGCCTGTGGATGATAATGGTTTCATAAACATTACAAACACAAAAAAGTCAGAGTAATAAAATATGAAAACCTGTGGAAAACAACAAAAAAAAAAAAACAAACAAACAAACAACAAACCAAACCAAGCAAACCCAAACCATTCAGAGGAATTCCATTGCCTTGATGTAAGACAAGAAAAAAAGCCACTAATTAAATATAAAACTGTCTACTGCAAACACATACCAAGTGCATTTGCTTAGCTCCACCAAAAGTGTAAATACTGAAGGATTTATACCAAGCAGTTTGCCAATAAACTGTTAGTTTTATCACGTTCCTTACTTACAGCATTTAGAACTCCACCAATACTGAAGAGAATCATTTAATACTTTTAGAAATCTGGGAGTAAGGTGGTTTTCAAGTCAATGGCATAAGAGCTAGAGAGTAGATGCTAAAGCAATCCAAGATTTAGATTAATTCTTACAATGGAAAATGCAATTAACTTTGATCTTACTAGCACGTACTATTACCTGGATGAAGTAACATCAATACACTAATCAGGCAAATCTTCAGTACAATAAGTTATCAGTGCTAATACAATATTTTTCATTAGTTTATATTATTTCTAGGTTAAAATAAACTTTGTTTTAGAGGTTAGTGAAGAATCCCCAAATTCATATAAATCCTTTCATCAATGACAAAATAGGTACCAACTATGGAGAGAAATGGACCTAGAAATGGTCCTCACCACTTTCAGGTGGCTTCTAGCAACTTCATGTTTTCAGACAGGATACTGGAGAAGGTTCCAAAGTGACTGCTTTCTAGTGTATATTATTACCATTTGCATTGATACTGTTTTATATTTACCTTTTTTTTTTTTTTTTTTTTAAAGTTAATTTCTCATTAGATACTCAGTTACTTCAAAATATAACAGAAATATGTACTCTTCCTATCTGTTGCTACATTTGGGAGCTTCAGTCCCAAAATTTACTGACAGGATGAAAATTAGCAATTTGTTTACTCTAAGCTTCATATTTTCACGGCATCATATAATGTTCTGAATTAGTAAAGCATAAAGAAACTGGAAGTGAAAAGAAACACATTTGTTTCACTGACATATTGAATTAAAACACTGATGGCATTAGATGCCTACAGCACTGATTAAATTTATTCTAGCCATGAAGCAACAGTTTATGATTTTCACATGAATAGCATACTTAAATGAAAGGAACATTAATACAATATGATATTAATATACAAATACTCACATTATTCACCTGCCACTGACATTCTGAATTAAATCAGTAATGGGGTGTATAACTGATTAAATATCTACACAAGAGAATGCAACAGCTTATGATTTACAAAGGCAATGGTAGAGTGATCACATCATTACGTTGCCAAATGCTATCTATCACTTTTACTGAACTTAACGAAGATGGATTGCATCCCACAGATGAGATGCAGCCTATAAATATTGTCATGCTGATCTTCATCTGACTTTCCCAGGGAACAGACAAGCAACAAATCAATAACTGAAGAACTCAGATTAGAGCTTCCTCATTACTGCAAATACAAAATAAAACTACTAAAGGACATAAAGTTTAAACTATCCAGTAGTTGTTGCCAACTATACAGCATATAGCTATATAGCATATACTATTTCTCAGTTTCCTAGATTTTTATCTCCTATATTCTACTTTTAAAATTCTCTACAAAGTTTACAGTCAAAACTTTCCCAGTTTTGACAAGGACTGCATCAGTTCAACTACATTTTTCCTTTTATTTCATATTCTTACCAACTCTGTTTCTTTAGCAAAGTTGAAAAGCAAGAACAACTGTCAACATCATTTTTTTTTTTTTTAATACTGAAAAGCCATCAAAGTAATAAAACTGAGCATAACAGCAGTTTGATATCAGAACTTTGAAGAAGGCTTTAATGTTCAGTACTTAACATTAACCACCTGTTTAATCTTTTTTCAGTCTCTGGCTTGGCTTTCACAATGTACGTTTCAGGACACAGCCCGTCAATCGTGATACCAGACTGGTCACAGATGATACCACTTTCTGTCAATCCCTTTGTGTAAGATTACAGTGTAACTGTAAGGTAACAGGTGGTCACCATTTGATCTGAGGTGAAAAGAATGCCTCACAAGACATAAAGTACCGGAAGAAAAGGGTTTATAGTTCACATATCTAACTGACCGCACAATTAGAACTAATTCTTTACCCTTCTACTTTGCTCTTCAGGTAGCCAAAAGGAAGGGAAGTCTTTCTGCTAAACAAAAATTCTAATACAGTAGTTAGTTATAATATAAAAAGATGAGTTCCATTTCTCTCAAAAATTAGAAGGTGATCTAATTTCTTAAGTGCTTCTGTCAGTCACGTGTAAAACAAGACCATCGCATATTCAGAACATTCTGTTGCGTGTATTCATCGCGCAACAGAAATCTTAGATATCAAATATGGCATAAACAACTCTGAGCTGTAATAACCAATTACTTCATTATCCTATTTAGCCAAAAAAATATTATCTTATTTTAGAGCATATGTAAATTTTGCTAAAATTATACCATAAATTGGCTAACATCTGTATCATATTTCTGTATCTCCAAAATATAAAACCATGCTATATGCTATTACAGATTAAAGATTATTAAATGCACTAAGACAGGATAAAGAAAGGCTTTGGGTTCTTTAAGGCAACACCCTGGCTTAAGTTCAAAACACTATAAACATCTCCATGGATGTAACCTCACTATTCTTTCAAATTTACTGCAGTAGCCAGTACTGGAAAGAATGAACATTTGTTGAAAATAATCTAAAGAGAAAAAAAAAAAAAACATTTTAGAATCAAAAAAAAAAAAAAAAAACAACATTTTAGAATCAAAAAAAAAAAAAATAACCCTTTGTTTCTGTAGAAAGTATAATAGTGAAATCTCGCATCTAACAAAACTTTTGGTGTCCTCCTAATGACAATTAAAGATTCAGTCTATGTGCCAATAAAAATGAAAATACAAATACTGGATAATTGCTCTAGAAACACTTCTAATACTTTCATCAAAAAGAAACAACCAGGTAAATATCTTTCTGGATTTATAACATTGCTTTAGCTTCTGTCAATGAAGATAAATATAACACAATATGTAATTACTGTATCTGTGAATTAAGTACAGTGTGAAAGACAGGCAAACGCCTAAGTCGTAGGATATTTTTGGCCATCAGTGAATATATGCAAGTCTATACAAAACACCTGATGAGACTATTCAGAGCAGGAAATATCAAAATTTAGCACAAAAAAGATCATGAACCAAACCTGCAGCTGATGACTTTAACCATACTTCTATGAACTAACCAACCAACTGAATAGTATATGATAGACGGATGGTATTTCTGTGCAATGAAGTACATTGAATATTGATTCAATGTACCTGTGGTACGACATTGGTAAAGCCCAGTTTGGAACTAGACAAGGCATGTGAAGCTGGACCTTTGAGAGCAGGTGACCTCTCAACACTGGGTGAAGACCTGCGTGCTCACTAATATGAGGTTGGAACTTAGGGAGTGCCGATGATAGAAATAGGACAGAGATACCAGAAGGAAAAGCTGATGCTCAAAGGATCAATCAGCAAGTCATACAGTGTTTCTCAAACATTTTGTTTGTTTGTTTTTAATTTCATCATGAAGACTGACAGAAATATGGTATTCACTCCTACAGACATTTTCAGTTGTTCAGGCAGAGTTCTGTGAACGTTTTATGCCAATGAATAGATAATTAATAGCAGTATTTCAAATTTTAGGTTATTTGAATTTTTTTTTTTTGTATCCCTTGTCAGCACTCATGATTTTTTCTACATTTCGCTTTATGTTTTAACTTACTCCTGGATCAAAGAGTTGAGCTCAGAAACTCAAGTGAGAGAACAGAAATGATGCCACTAACTTTTTGGTCATTTTTACCTGAATATATACGGAAAAGTAATCAGGTCTTTAAAATGAGAAGGAATGTGAATTTGAAAAACAGTAAGCTTGTTCCAGAACTATGTTTATATATCTGTAAATGCTGGGTTTCTTTCTGGCTCCCCGTTAACGGCATTTAAAAAACGCACTAGTCAAGCCACAGCAGATAGTACCATCATAATTTGCCGTGATAATCAGCTTTTAAAAATCAAGTCTGGTTTATGTTACTAAACACAACAATCATGTATTTAATTCTACGTCGACAATTGTGTGGACCATAGTATTTCGTTAAAGAATGATTTAGCCCTTTTATCATGAGGGAAAAAATAACCAACAACTTCTTATGAGGAAACCTGTATCTACCTCCAATTACTTCTTTTCCCCAGCAATGGATATAGCTGTTCCCCGACAACTCACTGAAGAAAACCACATCAACGGAAATGTAAACCTGCAATAGTTCATCCTCTATTATCCTAGATATAACTTACTCCTTGATTAGGTTTAGGGATTGTCCTGGGGTCAGTGGGGAATAATGTAACAAAGACATAATGACACCTCATATCCTTAAGGAAATAGAGGGAACTCAACAAATTAGAAAAATTATAGTATTTTGTGTAACTGTAAACTGTAACCCTCCTAGTACAGATCAGTATATCATTACTAGTTAACAAGTATTATAATAACATAAGTTCAAAATAGTTAAAAGTATCCATGTAAAAGAGGCTTTAAAAGCAGAAAGACTTTTAGAACAGAAACCTTACATATAGATACGGAAGTGTTCTATTAAGTTTTACAAAAATCTCAACAACTGTCATGGAAGAAGTTTTCTCCCTAATTACAAGAGCCCACACTATCTTTTTATGCCTTATAGATAGGCTCTCTCAAAAAATTACTGCTTATCCTTACCACCTTTACATCAATAAAAATCACCACTGCCATTAGAGCGCCTACCCTAAGACTGAATAAATCTTCTAATAAATACATATAATCACACATTTTTCTTGTTATTGTTGAACTAAAACTAAACAGTATATAGAGGTTAGAAACATTAATGGCAGGATAGCCTAATAACCTAGTAATATTTCCTGGACCACATTACTCTTTAGAATAAAACAAAGGAAAAATGTCAAGAGACGTTCCTCTGTACAGTTTTTTCCTGACAATTCACAAAATGTAGTTTTGCATTTTATGCAACTAAGCCACAGCTGCTGATGTAAAAATTCACATCAGCAAATATTTACATCAATAAAAATTTAAGGGCAACATGGAAAGATGAAGCAGTCACAAACAATATTAATTCTTCATGAATAATCCTAAATTTAACAAGCAGAGGCATCTTTCCTGAATACTGAGAGGCTGGAAATGCTCAGGCCATACTGAACTGAAAGGTCAGTGTATGTCAGCTCCCATCATGAACACCTTTCAGAGTTTCAAACCATGAACAGCTAAACAAAGCATGAAATGAGCAGAAATTCTTATTTCTAGAATAAGAACTGCTTAATATAAGGTTAGTAAACTTTATTCTCCTATAGTAACAGTTATTTACTGAACATCTCATAAACTTTACGCACTAATCATAATATGCAGCCACATCCAGAAACACTGGTTTTCACTCACAAGGCAGCAGTTGCAGTAATACACTTTAGGTTTTACTACTTAAATGTGCTAGACTTAATAATAGCTTCTCACTTTCCATCCTCTAAAATGTGAAAATCACTGGACCTGTATTCCAACACATACAATTATAATGAATCCAATGGATTTATGAAATGAAAAGCAACAATATTAAAGTATTTATTTTTAACAGATTAAACGTTTCTTTCCAGGAGAAGAAAGCTCCGAAACTAAAGGGATCTCATACAATGTACCAAATTTAATGCTCTGTAAGAGAAATGGGAACATAAATGCCTTTTTGACAGTTAAATTGGACCCATTTCATTAGAAAGAATAGTAGCACACATTGGAACACCTTTAAAAGATTCAGACTGTAAAAAGCTTTACAATACATCACAGGATCTGACACTTCACCTTAGCAGTGAAAAGACTTTGGCCTTCTGTAGACACTAGCGCCTAAGTTCAAAACAGAAGCAGCGTTTTTTCACATAACACTTCCTTTTGTGCTGTGAAAGACGTTACGCTGGCAAAATGTCGCAGTGCCATTGTTTACAGAATCAGGAAAAAAACCAGCCCTTTGAGAATATCTCATCTTAATACTTTTTCTCATTTGCTTTCTTTTGCCTTTCCTCACCGTATTTTTTCTCCTCTCTCTTCTTTAGTTTCTAACGTCTTCATTGGTCTTATTTCTAGTGCTCTACCACTACATTAAACCTACTTGAACACTGCAATGTTTTTCTACAGATACACTGAGGCAGGCTTTGGTTAGTGAATATATTACCTTAAATTTCTACCTATGATAAAAGTAGGAGACTGTACTATTAGCTTAGAAACTGAGACTTAGTTT
>JMFS01118922.1:0-14744 GCA_000699545.1 Podiceps cristatus | reverse complement strand
GGGTGAGCGAGTGTCTGCGTGGTCCGGTTACTGTTTGGGGTAAAACCACGACAGAGACATATTTTAATATGCTATCCTATGCCTTTTTTAGCAAGCTAGCCACAAATGGTCTGGGATTTGTCTCAGGTTCCTATCACCAAATTTATTTCAAAACTGAACTGGACAAGGCCCTAAGCAACATGATCTAACTTTGAATTTACATCTACTTTGGGCAGAAGATTGGACTAGAGACATTCTAGAGTTCCCTTCTATTTCCAATTGTTTTATGATTCTATGATTTTTCCCAGCAAAAAATGCTGACTCGAAAAGGAGGATTCTGCCTGCTGGAAGGATGATGCAGTATCAGCTACAGGGAAACAAAGCTGCGCTTTGCTGCAGAGCTTTAAGGGCATCATACAGAAAAATGTTTACTAGTTAGTATCTGAGCGTATCAATGAAGGAATAGCATTAGGCATGTAACTCAGAAGGTCTCACAGTGCTTTGGAAAACTGGTGCCCAAACACATTAATATCAAGGAAATGCAGAATAGGGACATTGTCATTACCAGGTGACCTTAGTAGAAGCTTCCTGGTGCCAGAAGCCTGAGAGATGAATTGATTAAGACATGGCGGGAAAAGAAGAATAAAAATCTGGAAAAAAATTAAGAGCAGAGTAACAGGTTCTTTTCCTTGGACTTGTACTTTCATAACGATTAATGATTATGTTGGAAAACTTAAAGATGTTCCTGTGAGTTACTTTAGAAAAGAAGCAAAAGACTCCTTTGTGTATCTCTAAAATATCTTTCAGTAGATTTTCACAGTAAGACTGTGAAAAGAAAGTAATACAGGGTAGTGATACTGGGTTATAGAAATAACACTGTATATTATAACAGAGTGTTTTTCTATATATTCATTTCATTAAAAAATCTTTTTTATTGATTCCCTAATTAACACTAACAACCATAAAGACAATCACAAACAAATATAGACATAAATCAAATAGATACTGTATAAACAACTGAACTTAATTTAGCTTGCCCATAGAAATCATTATGCAAGGATACCTGACATGGCACATACCCAAGTAAGGGAGAATCTGAAAGATAACTATTGAAAGAGAATAATGATACAAAAAAAGAAATTTTAATCCAAACACAAATATACCAAATACTTGTAAACTGACATAATATGGTGAAGGCTAGGCTTGATTACCTAAATATAGAGCTCTAAATCCATACTTAGGCACATTAATAAGAGTTTTATTTTTCAGATGTGCTAATCATTTATAACCCCCTTGATAAGGGAGGATCAAGCCTTAACTACACAAATAAGGCACCAAAAATAACACTATGCTCTCAAATAAATCTGTTCATAGGAAAATTAACATATTTATTGAAAAGTGTACATAAAATGATATTAGCTATTTGTCTTCCACTGGTGATTCTTTCTGCAGTTTAGAAAACTGCTGTAATCTGGTTTCCAGTGCTTAATTATGTTATGTGAGAAATGCCTCTGAAGAAGTCGACATCAACGTATCCTCTCTTAGTGCAGGAGATCTTATGTTTTCCCTCAGCTGAAGCAGATGGAAGAAAATAGTAAATAAAATAATAATTTGGCCTTAATACTTTGAAGAATTTTACTTTGTTGGCAAAAGTCAATATTCATTTAGGCATGGAATAAATTGGCAGTGCATTTCACTTAGGCCTCTTACTTTTAAGGCTATATTATTATAATATATCATTAAATTGTATGTATATGTTTTTATTTTAAAAAAATATTTTTACCATTATTCTCGCTTTCTCAAATATTGTATTATTTATGCTGAGAAAGAATGCCCATTGGTACAAACCCAAGAATACCAAGTGGCAGGTTCTAATATCAAGTTAATTGTAAGGGTAAAGCATATAAGACACCAGGAAAATCTGTAATTCCTCTTGAAATCAGTTTACTAGTAGATGCTCCACATTTTGCAGATCATGCTCTGTGAGTGTTTTCATGATGCTAGCCTAAATTTCCTAAATTTCTCCAATTTCACCATTTCCTACTGAAAAAATGGCTGGACTGAGCCTGTTTGGAACCCTTTTACAGTTAGCCTAAGTTGTGTCGGAAAATAGCTTTTAATATCTGTTTCCATTTTCACTGCTATAAAATGGGGGGCTCATAATGCTTACTTATTTACATAGGATGGTATAAGAATTTTAAAGAGAAAAAGTACCATGCATTTTGGGTTAGGGGAGAACTTTTTATTTTTGTCTTACATTTGCCAAGTTTGATCAAAAAGGGTCCTCAAAAGCATTCAAATTTGGTCATTTGCTGACCCAAGATATGACATCTTTGGGGAATGCAGAAAGACATAAAGAAGGCAATCCCACAGTACTGAAAGAGGTGGTGACACCATCACCAGGGCAGTTGAAGTTTCCTGTCTGTGATAAAATGGGACAAGCTGGAATTTTTCTCTCTCTACTTCAAAATGGATATCTACATATCCCTTTCCTTCCTCTCATGGAGCATGCTTAGTTCTCTGCAAATTCTTAGAATTGCTGGTTTTGATCAATCCTTGCCTAACAATATGATAAAATAAAACAAATTAAATCAAACATTATAAAGATGGCTTATCATGAAAAACTAAGAAAAGAAATAACATTTGTTGTTAACAGTTTAAGCTACTTTAAAGTGATAAATCAAAGAAAGTGGGAACAACTAAAAAAACCCTGAATTCTTAATTCTCAAGCTTCTCATGGAAAAGAAACAAATCTAACTAATACGCCTCCCCCCCAAACTTAGTATTTGTAATTTTGTAATGACTAATTTCCTTTTTTTTTTTTTTTTTTTTTTTTTTTTTTTTTTTAATATATGCCTGAAGTTGAAAAAGTAGGCTAAACTAGTTTCCCTGTCATTCTGTTGCTACATTCATAAGCCTTGGGTAAGTTACACTACTATTTTAAAAAAAGAACCATCAAGAAAAGTGAAAATCAACAGTCAAAATTAGTGAGAAGGGTTCAAAAAATCAATGATACTATATAATGGTTCAATACATACTACAATGCCTTAAAATGTAAAATAGGACTAGGGAAATTAAAAGCTATTGCAGGTTATCAGGAAAGGGTCAGAATTTGACTTTTGATCTATATTATGTCCATGGATTTTAGTAAGGTGTATTAAAATTTATTAAAAGTGATAACTAGCATTTTTGTTTGAAAGGCTGATGAGACCTCTGGGACTCAAAGATACTATCGTTATCAATCTTATCAGTAATGGTCCAACAGACTTTGTACAACAACCTTTGACAGTGCATAAATAAAGAGAAATGAATACAATTATCTCTGCTTCAGTTTTGCAGTGAGCAGAAGTAGTTAGTGATAGTGAATCTATTTATAGCAAATAGTTTGACTAATTTAGCCTTCTAGCTTGCTTATAAATTTTCCTCAGATGGACTTTCATATTTATAGAATTGTTTCTTCTTCAAAACTGTTCAAGAAAAAAATGTTCTCTGATGCTCCCACTTATGGTTTGTTTGTGAACCATATGTATCAACTCTGTCTTGTTTACTTGCCACTGGCTGCTTTTGGACATAATATGATATTGGTCACGTGGATTTCAGAAATAATTCCTCCCAAGTTTCAACAGTCTTTACTCATGTACTCTCCAGATTTTTCACACTCAGGAGAAATTCTTTGAATAAATAATTGTTTGTACAAGTGTTCATGCAGAACAAAATTAAAGAGGTCATGAATATTGATAGCAACAAATCTGTTTATTTTATTCTAACAATTGCCTGCGATTTTTGTTTTGCTTCACAATATTCATTCAGCTGCAGTAGATGGGAATATGGCACACTCCTTGTGTTGGCAAGACTGTGAGAGTTGAGGGAAAGAAGCTTATCTGTCTCTAAAACATTTTAGGACCTTCAGCTAGTTTAATTCTCAATCCAGGCAGGTGCTGAACGCTTCTTACAAAATACTGAGCACAATGTTGTCACTTGCTTTCCTTTGAAACTATGGGTACTCAGTACCAACCAGGAGATGCTGCATGGCAATTTCTTTTCTATTAACATTTACAGACACATCCTTGGTTGCAAGAATGTTGTCAGAATGTGAATGGTTTGTAAATACTTGTTGAAAAATGTATGCTAACATGGAGGTTTCCAAGCCCATGGGAGTAGTGGCTTCTTAGCAATATGCAGGATTAGACCCTAGTACCACTCACTTTCAGCCAAGGTTTATAAACACAGATACTGTGAATATGTGAAAGGGATCAGAGAATTCCTTCACAGCTTTAATCCACAAACAACCCTTTTGAAGGCCTCTGGAGATGAGACGCCAAAATCTGCAGAGGACCTCCTCCCAAAATCAAAGGGATGTGGTTATGAGGTGGGATGGTGTGCTACTCTGTTTCCTTATTACCAATGTTTCCTATGATGGCTTAATATATTTGAGAGAAGCCTATCATGTTTAGGATGAGGAAAGAAAAAAGTGGGCCATGCACATTAAACATCTCATTGCTGAGAGACAGAGATGGGAAAAAAAACACTATAGAAACTGCTAGATGGTATATAAAGATAAGCTTGTTTCTAATATTTTTACATTAATAGAGCATATTCTTCTTCAAATATACCTATTGAACTAATTTAATTTCATTTATAAAAATGTAGCTCTCCCTGAAATTGTCAGTGATATGATAAAGCTAATTAAGACATGCATGGTGTTAACAGTTTCATTAGAGGAGATAATATTGCAGAAGAAAAATAAGAAATCATTATGATGAATGCCTCAACATTACATTACATGTTAATGAAGTGTAAATGATCTAATTATTTTTGAAAGAATACAGATTCGATTAAACTGTTGGAATTAAATTGGAAAGGACAGCCTATTGTACTTTTTATGTACAGACAAGTTAGCGTTAATTAGGCACAATCTACAGGAACAAATGAGGCACAACCCTCGGTGAACAATCATGTATCCATTGCTCAAGGCAGGTTTCATAAAGAAATATATTAGGGGAAAAATTGTAAGTCAATTAAATACAGTGCTTTAGCAGTGGGAGGGAAAATGAGCAAAATCTCTGTTCCCTCCCCCTACATTTTGAGTGTTTATAATGCAATCACTCTGCCAGTTCTGCTCCATCACTAATTTCATAAATACTAATTTTGCTGATGAGACATTTTGATTGGTTTGCCATCTACATTCCACAAATGACTTTCTGGAGGCGACATGGATTTTGGATGGAATTCTTTTCCTTTGGGCTCTGCTCTGACCTAAGGTAAGAAAAAACATGAAGCTTGTAGGCCATGTAGGTGAGGAAGAAGATACTACTCAAACACCATTTGACCTCACCTGGCTATTTCTAAGACAGAGATAGTTATCATGTGAAATGTAATAATCTGAATATACCAATTTGTTATTTTTTTTCCTCACATGATTTGATGTTGGCAAAAAAAATTAGGAACCTGTTGACCTCAACTGTCACTCAGAGCCCAAAGCAAACCTCATTTTAGTTTCTTTAAGCTACTTGTCATTTTCTCCCCATTTCAAGGGCTCTCTACAGACCCTCATGCCACTGCAATCATGGCACTAAAAGGATTTGAGAAAAAAAATCTGCTACGTTAGTTCAAGCTGATTTAAAAGTCCTGGAGAATTCAGATACACCAGTAAAGTTCCCGTATATCTGAGTGTTTCATTCCAATGACATTGAACTTTGAGGTTTTCTAGCCTTGCACAAGTAAGAAGTGGAGGCACACCAACCTACTCATTCTTCATCTAGTTAAGAGAGAACCCAAAAATAAATCTGCCGATACTGTTGTTGGGCAACTACCCCCAAAATCCAGCTGACCCCCATAAAACCTAAGTCTTCAAGGCAGAGCTGAATGAGATCTTATAAACTAGTACGTATCAACTAATGTTGCTCTATGTAGTGTTACCAGCACAACTAGCTTGTAGGACTGTTTTGGTTTAACCGCAAATGATAACGACCACGCAGCCACTCGCTCAACTCCCCCCTCCCTGGTGGGCTGGGGAGAATCAGAGAGAGAGAAAACTCGCGTGTTGAGACAAGAACACTTTACCAGGACAGCAAAGGAAAAGATATAAATATACTAATGATAATAATAATATATAGGGATAACAGAATATATAAAATGAACGATGCACAATTTCTCACCACCTGATGACTAACAAAGCCTGTCCTGAGCAGCAGCCAGGGAGCAGGGATATTGCCCCGCAGCCATTTCAGAACTGCAAGTTCCAGAAAGAGCACGAGGGAACAGAGAGCTGAACAAATGAACAAACAGGTCTAACGAACAAAAGAAAAATTAAAATAGGGAACTTGAACAGAACATGAACAGAACATGAACCGAACAAGGAACAAGAAGGGGGGCAACAGATGCCCATCACTTACAACGGGCATGACGTCTATGGCATGGAACACTCTCTTTGGCCAGTTTGGATCAACTATTCTGGCTGTACCCTCCCAAATTTTTGCACCTGCACATCAGCAAAACTTGGGAAACTGCAAAATGTCCTTGATCATTTAGCAGCAACCAACAACAGCAGCAGCGCACTATCACCATTCTTCACATACTAAATCCAAACCACAGGAGCTGCTGAAAACAAAACTAGCTCCGTCCTGGCTGAAACTAGAACCAGGACATTTGTAGCTTATCTACTGAGACTTCCTCAGTGTGCAGAAAAGAAATCATAACTCTTCCCATTGTTTCCCCCACACACTCCCTCTCCACAAAACTAGCTCCGTCCTGGCTGAAACTAGAACCAGGACATTTGTAGCTTATCTACTGAGACTTCCTCAGTGTGCAGAAAAGAAATCATAACTCTTCCCATTGTTTCCCCCACACACTCCCTCTCCTCGCCTTCCTTTTTTTTTTTTTTTTTTTTTTTTTTTTTTTTTTAAATAGGTCCCCTTTTCCCCCACTTTCACACAAAGTAGATCTTGGTGCCAGAGAAAGCTATGTATGAAATTCTCATCTTTTGTTCTTAATACATAGTCTCCTATTTAAATATAAAATTTTGAATCCTTTAAAGGGTGGGGCCAAGTCAAAAACCTTGTCATTCTTTGGTCTGAACTCACTACACTAACCTTTGCACTCACCTTGCTGAGAAAGAATGGAAAAGTAAGGCTAGCATGTGTGGTACTCATCCATTCCTCTCTCACACATTTCCTAGTTTGCCCTCCCAAATCTGAAGGTTTGAGGCATGCTAAATACCAGAAACGTCTACTGGTTTGGAAATCTTTGGTGGATTCCTCTTCCATGCTAGCTTGATTGCTCTATTGTTGAACATATCCATGCAGCATCCTGTGACAAGGAGTTCCAGAACTTTACAAACTGGGCTTTTTTACACAGTCAGATTCCTGTACACAGTCATGTACTAAACACTAGCATTTTTTTTTTGTGTCAAAGTTTATTAAAAATAATTTTTCTCCCCAAAAATTATATAATACGAATTAGATTATACGATTAATTACAAGATTGTTCAGGAATTTTATGTCTATATAAAACTACAAAAAAGGAAAAGGAGTTTTTGTTCTTGTTCGTGATTTTTCAGCTGGATCTCACTGCTGAGAAAGCACTGGGTCCTTCTTCCTTTTGGTCATTCCCAGCCCAGGCTACCAGGAGAGCACTGGACAGCTGCTGAATAGCTGGAGCACATCCACCTATTTTGCCATAGCTGAGAATACATGTTTTATGAAAGCAGGGCATTGTGCAGACCCGGAGGGACCACTGCTTGAAAATTGTGTGGATAAGTGACAAAGCACACTGATGTTCTGAGAAGTCTTTCTGAACAGCTCAGATACATTCTGAGGCTCTGGCTCTGCTTGCTATGTCAAGGCTAAGCTTCTCAACCAAACTGTATAAATAGAGTCAGGATCAACCTCTCTGTGGAGTTAAAATACCATGGCATTATCGATGTTTTCCATCTGTATTCAGCTATTCCATAAAATACTATGGCACCTTAAAGCATAATCATGGATAAAAACTACAGACTGGGTAGCAGAAACCTTTATTGGAACCCTCAGCACTAATATATATAATCTGTGCCATAAAATATAAGATACAGTATTTTGCCAGTAGCTTATAAAGTCATTGACAATTATTCTCTTGTTACCCCAAGTAGATTCATAGGATAATCAATTTCAGGTTGTATTTGTTAATCTTGTGCGCTATATATTCACAAATCAGCTTTTTCAAATTTCTTTTGCCCATAATTATTTCTTCTCTCTGTTGTATGTAACACAACAAAAAGCTATTCACGTATAAAATTTGATAAGTAATAGTTAATAATAATATTTTCCTCACAACTCCTACTGAGTCCACCCAAATGCCAAATTATCCCCTTTCTTTTTTACTAATAGCAGAATGCGATAGCACTGCACAATTCAGATCAGGGGCTCACTTCCAGAATGCAATGCCTCAGGAAGGACTAACAACGTCAATGAAATTGGTGGGAAACAAACCACATAACAAGGGTCAAACCTTGGGTTCGATGTAAACACCAGGCAAACCAGCCTTCCTCACACCGGTCCTGAGACAACAAAAGGGTCACAGCAGTATGCCCAGTGGAGCCAGATGGATTTTCTCTAGTGTCTTCTCTCTACAAGCTGTTATTCAGGATTGCACAGAGCCGAGGAGGTACCTCTGTACCAGAACTGTATGGTACTGCAGGTGACTACTCGCAGCCCCTGCTTATCAGGCGATGGCATCATCCAGTCTTAAATGTTGCCATGCAACCATGAAGGTTGATACTCAAAAGAGTTTGACTCTGTACCCATTACTCTGATAGAAATCTGTTTCACAGCCTCACTCCTCTGATGGCTGTGCCACGTGCTAATTTCTGTTGTAAATGTATTCATAGGTGGGATATGCCCACTGGTTCTGTGTCAACACTGTCCTTAAGCTTAAAGAACTGTTCCCCTGCTGGTGTTTACCTTTCTGATCCATTTACAGAGACAATCATTTCCCTGCTCAGCTTTGTTTTGCCTGGCTAAACATAGTTGGCTCTTTTAGTTGCTCTCCATAAGCGGGAATCTCCGTTCTCCCAGTGACATGATGATCCTCCCCTGCACATCTTCTAGGCTGAGCTCATTTGTTTCATACAGGGCTGACCAAAGCTGAACACAGTATTCTTGGCAAAGTCTTGTTGATACAATAATAACAACTTTTAATAATGTTTCCAGAAACACATTCATTAACTTTGATTTTCCATTAATTTTTCTCACATCCTTTTTTGGACTTTCTGTCTCATCAATGGCTAGAAGTTCCCCAAAATGCTAGGAAAAAAAGGTGGAAATTTAAAGAAAAAAAAGACAGAGCTACAAAAGTACCTGAACTGCATATTGTGTGGATGTCAGAATCTTAGAATCAATTGCTCCTACTGTACTTTATTAGATGTTAATGTAGATATAGCCTAAGGCATCCAAACTTTAGCAAGGGCTGGGATCTGAGCTAATGCTTCCCTTTAGATTGCTAGTTTCTAGTATGCTAGTTTCTGTAAAGCCCATCAAATGTTTACCTAATTCCTGCCCCATCCATCCTCAGATTCTGCCTCAAAGGTCTAGATGATGTAAATGTCATTACTCCTCTTTATATCTTAGAGTGAGTGATCAATGAGTGCCACTGAGTGGAAAGAAAATACAAAATCTGAGCAGAAGAATAGGGTAGTTTATAGTCTAGAGGTTTTGGATTAAGGAAGATAAGTGAAATTCACTATTACTTTAGCTCTTCCTTCATTTTTAATGGTCCTAATCATTGTAATAGGTCTTTGGATCCCGAGTAGAAAATATTTTCTATGCAGTGGCACGTTTATTGTCATAAAAATAGGACTGTGAAAAATTTACAATAATTTGAAGACAACTTGGAGGCAGCCGTGGATAACTTCAACATGGAATTCTCAAAAAAGTTAGAAAGTTTGACCAGATGCTTCAAGTTGCTGGAAAACATTAGTGCCTAAAACAATGCACTTAATGAGTGAGAAAGAATGCCTCTCAGATAAAGAAATGTAAATTTGTGTAAGTGCAAATTTGATAGAGAGTAGTATAGAGTTTTCTTTGTATCTACTCGGTATCACTACAGGTAGGATGAAGGATAATAGAGAGAAATTTTCTATTCTTGTTTAGAAAAATGCAAGTACAGGTTATGTAATTTCAACATTGTACTAATATTGTCAATTTTGCAATTTCAATTTGGTAGATTTTTTTCTTTTTTAAACTGTCACTCTAAATATTAAATCCTAACTCTCTCTCTTTTGTTGTGTATCATGCTGGCAATGGTAATCAAGTCATAGTCATTGGAAATATAATATGAGCTAAGTGACTCAAAAGAGTAAGTTAAATTTTTCAGATTGCTTTTATTAATCCAATACATTAATTCATTCCCTGAATGAAACATAATATGTTAACTAAGGATTTATTGTATAAATATGGTGTTATATTAATAAATAAAACACTAAAGAAGCATTACTGAAAACTGCTCATAACATCAGGATTCATCCAACAGCTTTTAACAACATTTTAAAATCTGCTACAATTAATACAATTTGATACAAATAATTCACATTCTTTTTCCATATACACACAGGCAACTCTACTAGATTTCAAATGAACAATTAGAATCTACTAAATGTAACAGACTGTATTACTTTTCTGTCTTCTAGAGACATATTATCATCATGCAGTCTAACTTTTTTGAAGGGACTGAAACAGTTTAATCTCTCAATATATTTAGGTTTATTGCTGAATTTGGCCTTTTTAATAGCAATAAAAATTGCAGGACCTGATATCCAAGTTTTTGTACCTTTTAAAGGAAAGGTATGTATGAAATTGTATGAAATCAGGTCTTTCTACGAACCCTCAACTTCCTCTATTTTTTAAGATAGCATGATTAATTTAATGAGAGTACTTTGATTGCCAAGATGATTTGAGGCTTCTCCATTGTCTGACAAATGTTTTATTGGAAGATTGTACATACCACAGCCAAAAGCCATGTTGCCTTGAAAAAGCACGAACTATCTTTAAAGCAGACTTAAAGAACCTATTGAACGGAATTTGAGGGGAACTGCAATAAATATGTATCTTTTGCTTACAAACATTTATACAAGGATCAGGTTTCTTCATCCAGAGTAACTTTTTTGCATCACTTTTTTATTCTAACAAACACTCCCATTAATGAAACGTGGAAACCATAAGCACCACTGAATGTGATACAGGAGCATCAGCCACTTAATGCATTGTAATGTATTTGATTAAACCATATGAGTAATTTGTATATAGTAGGAAGTAATGAGCAGCCCATTTGATGTGCATTAGTGTTCCAGTTTCTCCTCACTGCCTTTATTTTCTCTGCAGTAACAGCACAGCCACATTTTGCAGGAAACCAAGTTGCTTTCCTCCCACATTTGTCAAAAGAACCGAACTCCTGCGGGCCCTTTGCTAGAATGGACAATTTCAGGAGCTATAGTGACAATGAATAAAGAGGTCAAAGTACTTGACTGGATTTATTGTACATTAAGAGACTACTGCAGCCATGGTGGTGGAATTAGGGCAGCCATTTAACTCAGCTACAGGGACCAAGATCCCAAGGTGAACATTTTGTGGTAAGTTGCAAAGTGCCTACAAAATATCTCTACAATCCACATGCTGTAATCTTTCTCGGCTTGGAGACTTCAAATAGGGTTACTAGTAAAACTCTAATAAGATGATGACCCTATATGGTATGTACCTTGAATCCCTTGAGAGCTTTTTACTTATCTGTAAGACATTCCTGCAAGTTTAATTTTGAAAACCTCCATTGTAGTAATGATTCCCCATGAACTACGATGCTATTATATATACTCTGTAAGCTTTTAATATAGCAGTCTCCACCTAAATAGATTTTCTCAATGGAAAACAGATTTATTTTTAACTTTATGACTTCTTATACTGTAATTTGATAACTATAATGCCAATAGGTTAATCATATTGATGAAGTACCCAGAGAGACTGTATTTAACACCGCTTACCCTGTGGAAAAGTAACCTGATTTACTGGAAACCTTTTCACCTTTAGTGGCAGGGGAATAACTGCTAGTTTGGCCCTGTGTTCAAACATATAATTCCATAGACTGGCATGTAACCCAAAGGCAATATTACCACTGAAGGATTGATCTGAATTAACAAGCTTTAAAAAGGGGGAGGGGAGACAGAAGATGGAGACAGAAAGGGGGAGAGACAATGAGAGAGTGCTATCGCAGGCTAGGACATAGTCGGTATCTTTCTCTCTCTATAAAGTTCAGTTTCAGAATGTTGTTTCGGCAAATTATTTCTTTTGTGGAATCAAGATAATTGATAGCTCTTTGTAAGTTTTCTGAAGTCACATGGTGGATATTAGCAGAGATTTTTTTTTTGTCCTGTTTCTTTAAGACCTGCACAAAATGAATGAAATCTTACTCAGCGCAAATATGTAGACTAATAAACAACTTCCTTAAGGAAAATAAAGGATCACTAGTAAACTTCCTTCTTCCGAAACATGCAGCTGCAAGTAACTTGTTCTATTCTTTTGCCATATATCTGGAGATTTTGCAGAGGTCAAACAGAATGCAAAGGTAGCCTTCGTTGCACCAGTCCACTGGCTGTCTATGAATGTACTCCCTGGCAGAAGTCATCCTAAAGCCTGCACTGCTCTTACCATGCTCACCAAAATATGTGATTACAGGAGCTGGAATAGCAGCAACATACCAGTCGTTACATTGTAGGAGTACTGGTGACTGAAAAGGCTGGTACGGAGTTTCTGCCTCATGGAACAAAATCATACTTCAGAATAAATTTATTCTTCATTACCATGCTTTCTCTGGGAGACAGGCCACCGTTGTAATATAGCATATACCACTGAATTTTCATGCACCATCAAAATACTTGCTCTGTCAAATAATACTAAATAATCTGAAGTGAAATCATAAGTATACCTGAGACAAAGAAGCAAATCACTTTTCCTAATAAGCCACTTAATTACTTTAAAAAAATGTTCTTAAACTGTTTTCATATCTCATATCTGTCCTTTGCCGAGAAAATGGAAATCAACACAAATAATCTTAGGAGAGCAGACAACACAGAAGTTCCAGGTCAGAGGTGTAGCAGACATCTCCTATTTTGTAGGACACATCACCCAGTGATGGTGGGAATATAGGTAGTGCAGTATCTGGAGTTCATATATGTGGTAAGTGACACTGCTGGTTACTCGGTTCAAGATCCTCAGAAGTAAATAATAATATGTAAGCCTTGTACCATGCTGAACTCCACTTACCACAAGTGGTAATGTTTTAGTCTGAGGTTTACTAAGAATTCAGAGGAGGGCAACCTGGACTGGAGAGTGGTAGGAATATAAGTAGTTAACTTTTTTAAGCAGGTAGGCAAGCAACGGTTTATAGTGCTGACGGATGGCTAAATACCATAGCACCACTCTTGATTTATTTGCTTCTCTTATGCAGCCTTGAAATTCAGAGGGAGACAAGAGGCTTAATTTAGCTAAAGGAAGAGCACATTTGGGACTTGTGCAGCTCAGTTGTTTCCTCAGTCTGCAGAAAAAGGCAGAGGAGCTGTGGGGGGCAGCATTGTCAAGTGCACCCACCAGCACTATCAGTGCAATTTTTATTTCAGCATAATTGAAAGAAGACAATTATGACTCATTTGGTTAAATGTAAGATATGGAAAATGCAACATAAATATGTGGAAATAATAATGGTCTTCTGAATTTCAGATGAAAGAAGAGAGATGATCTGTTCCCAATCCTTACGATAAGAATCATAAATTTTGCAATACTTGACATTCCTTCAGAAGCCTCTGTTATGGAAGTAATGCAAAAAAAATGGGAGAAGTTCTATTTTGTTTCAGCTGTAGCAGCTTTGCAGACTTATTATGGAAATGCACTTGGAAATATGAGCCCTGCAGAAGGCAAATAATAAAAGAAACAAGGAAATACATTCATTTTCATGGATTTATTATTTTTACTTCAGCCTCAGAATTTTGAAAGGCCTTGTGAATGTTTGAGTATGGTCAGACATTCTGTCAATAAAGAAAACAAGACACCACTCAAAGCAAAAAAGATTTGTGAATATGACAAAGCAAGTGAGGTACACATTAAGCGTGGAGACCTTGGTCATGTATTTGCTATCTGCTGTGTCAAACACTATATTTTCATGGAAGAAAAAACATTACCTCAAAGAATTTACCATCTAACTGTTTAACAAGAACCTAATAGGTTGTTGTAATCAAAATGATGGGAGGAGAAGCACAAAGTAGTACTTAGGTAGTCACGGACAGCACCCATCTGTGTATGCTATGGTCCAGTATGACTGTCAGGCACTTAATTCTTACGATGTTGGAATTTTATTCTGAGTTATATCAGCTTTGTTTTTATTACAGTTCCTTTTTCCTAACTCTTGTTGGATTATTCAATAAAAAACTGCAATACTAGCTGTACTTTAGGGGAAACAAACATGGATATATGTAAAATATGTTTGGGAATGGATTATCATACCTCTAAATTACACTGAGTTTAGCCCTTCATCAGAAGCTAATTTAGAGAAGCAAGGACTACACATTGGTGCCCTCAACATGTACCTATACCTAAAAATTTGTAGTAATAAAGGATAGCGTGTTATTTGCATAGTGGATTAGGGCTTTCTTTTTCTAAACTTAATCCACAAAATTCCACAAATTTCCATTTTTTCTGAATCATTTGATAAGGTAAAGTTCAATATAGAATCATAGAATCATAGAATGT
>JMFS01118916.1:0-11091 GCA_000699545.1 Podiceps cristatus | reverse complement strand
AACCCAGACCTTTCTATGATTCTATGAAAAATATCTATGCAGTGTTTCACTGTGTTTTAGTTTGCTACCTTAAACTGTCCCATTGTAGTGCATACTTTACATGTATATGCACATTATTTCTACACATATCTATACACTTAAATATATAACATTTCTAGACCTGTTCTGAAAATAAAGATCACACATTATGTAAAATTGAAATTCACTGCTATCCTGAAGTTGTCCCGGGAAACAACTTTGCCTGAAGCACAGCTTCATACTCACGTATGCCCTATGGACTCGGCTTTTCACATTTTGTTAGCTCTGTTGGCAAATCAGATACTCTTCTCCAAAGTCCTTCCCTGTTGCCTGTATTTAAGCAGTGAAAACAGTAGGGAAACCAGCAGGACTGATTCAGGCCTTTCCCTGCAGGTTAATGTACACTCACAAATAGATCCTGTTGGGCAAGGCTTGCCAGGGTGACTCCATTACCTCCTGTTTTCTGAACATTTTGATATTGACGTTTGTCTGGGTGAATAATTCTTATACAATAAATATTACATTAGGTTTGATACTTTGAAGCCCTTGCCTCTTACCAAACTGAGAATGAGTGAAATTCATGTTTCTGGGATCCTTTGTAGGGTTCTGGGTGGAAATTTTGTGCTTCAGCTTTTCTAAATGGCTTTATGCATTGACTGTGGAGGTGATAGCCTGGGTAGGAAGGTGATGTGGCAGACTTGCAATCAACATACCCCCAGCTCTGTTATCTCCACGGCAATCATATTTGGTCTAGATGTGGGATGACCCGGAGCACAGTGGGATGCGTTGGGGCTTGGATCACCACCTCTCTTGGCTCCTTGAGCAGCTGCATCCCTCTGAAACACTGTTGCAGGGGGGGCTCTGAGCAACAGGGAAGGGTTTGGGTGGCTTTGGCTTGTCCTTACAGAGCACTGAGCCAGACCGTGGTTAAAAATTCTCACCTTGACCTTTAGAGATCTTTGACTTCTCTAAAAAGCACCCCAGAAGTGGCTGGGGAAGCTAGACCACTTGGGGCCAAGTTCAAAACTTTGATTTTCCAGGCAGGAGTGATGTAATAGGGGAGAACAGGGATGTAGGGTGCTGTGGTTGCAATAACTATTGTCTCAACCCAAAATGCTGCTCCCCTCACCTGCATCTCGTCTTACACCCAAACCCTTCCTCCAGGCACAGCAGGACATTGTCACACCACTGCTTGCACACCCCAGGGCTTGAGCTGTGCTGCTGCAGCCCCCAAGCCCTTTGCTCTCCCACGGTAACTACTGCCATGCAGGGCAGCGGTGTCTGCACTGAATGCTTTTGGCAGCTGCAGATCATGGAGCAGTGTTTTCAGACTTTTGGGATTCGGGAGAAATAGAGGAGAATCTAGAGCAGGAGTTGGCTGGCATGTCTCTCCTGACATCACAGAAATGACAGTTCTCTTTGGAAAGTAAAGGGCTTGGCCTCTGATGACCTCAGTTTACCCAGGATGACAGAATATGACCCAGCAAGTCTGTCAAAAGATAAACAGAAAAAGTGATCGATGTTCAGGCTTGAGAGTACTCCCTTGCTGAATACAATGGCCTCCACAAGCTGCTTAAATACCTTTTAAATTCTCTTACGTAAGCTTCAGAGACTAAATGTGAGTAGGCAGTTTCAGGAAGAAGGCGAGGGGGAGTTAGGGCTTTTGCACTCCAGTTTTCTGTTTTGTCTTTTGTATAGATCCGTTTGGTTTCTGGCCTGAGGCACAGAATTCTCCTTTAGCAATCTGTCACTGGCTTTGTACTGGTCCAGTCTGTAAGTGACACCAGCAGTTATTAGCCCAGCATCAGCCGTTAGAAAAGGTGTTGTGCTCCAGCATAGTTCCGACTTCGAGAAATATTTCTGCTTTTCCCAAAGAGCTACATCCGTCTCTATGGCATTCAGGTCTGTTTAGTCTCAGCCATGCTGCAAGCTCGGCACCTTTTTTGTATTGGAGTCATTTAGGAAGCAAACAGCAAGAAACATAGTTACTCATTTCATTAATTCCAGGGACCTCTGCACCACTCCTTCCCTAGAGGACTTAGCATATGCTACTATTTGTAAGTAAAAATAAAACTTGTACATACTGAAACAAGTCCCAGAATACATAGTCTCCCCGCCCCCAGTTCCACCACCCCCCATGAATACCTTGACCTATATGTTGCATTTCCTGTTAAGCAGCATGGCCAGCAGGATCTGGTTGTCATGACTTCTACTGAATATTTATCCAGTGACTTCAGATGATTTGTACTTTTTTCCCCTGAAATCTTTCTGGAAATGTAAGAGCTGTGTTTCAGCACCAGACGGTTGCTGTCTGTACAGGCTGGTCACCCCAAAGCCATGCTTTGTCGGACTGTGCAGACTCCAGCTCACTCGATGGCCACAGCATCTGCAGTCTTACTCTGGCTCATGGGCTTCAGCTGAAAACATTTTTAATATGAACGAACAAAAAACCCAAAAAAACAAAACAAAAAAAACCCCAAACAAACAAAAAACAAACACGGAGGAAAAAAAAAGCAAGACTTGAAATTGCTGAAGATAAGTAAGATCCTGATTCACAGGCAGCTGGCAAACCTGTTTTCTCTTGTTTGCACAAGAAAGGGGTTTAATTTCCTCAGGTTTCTGGATTCTCTTCAACTTTCTATTCTCTTGACCACTTTCATACGTCTGTGAAAAACAAAGTAGATTTCCAGAATTTTACTTGTTAATATTGAATTCTTAATTGTCCGCATTCAAATCACTGTATGAGAAATGAGAAATTTTAGTGGCATCTGAGATAGAGAAATAATATAATACACATTATGCAGGTGGAGAAAACAAGACACAGATAAAGAATTTTTCAGTGCCTTGAGCTTACTCTGCTCTTGGAAGAGGAAAGAGAATTGAAAGGATGCAGAGTATTAAAAGGTTTCAGCCCTGACCTAATTCTGCTCTGCTCCACTGCACTGAAGAACCAGGCCAACTTTGGCCGTCCTTGAGTAATTTTTTCTTGCCTAAATCCTTTTATTCCCAGGCCTCCTTCTGTTCCTCAAAAGCACGACTAGTATATCCGTACGTGATACGCACACTGTACTCCCCTGTTCACCTTGAATTTGGGTGTGGACTATGCAGATTGATTTTCTTACAATTTTAAGTGTAGCTGGCACCTATTTATGGGCATCTTATATCTGAAACTGCCACAGATGTAATCCTGGGTAGCACAATTCATGACTTATATTTCCCACTCCATCTCATTTGCAAATAAATTAATCTGTAGAAAGAAAATGGAATATTTATGCACTAAAGAGCTATTGGTTCCATAATATGTTTATTAAAAGAATACTGTTTAATATTTTTTTCCTCTAAGAACTCTGGCATAATAACTGCATGATTTTTCCTCTGAATTGTTTTTTATTTCTTATGCATCTTTAAAGATAAACCTCCACTTTGACATGACATTCTCCTGAGATACCAGCAGAGAAGTAACATAAGAAAAAACTATTTCTGAGTCAAACTTGCAAAAAAAAACCCCACCCAAAACTAAATAAATACCGCCACATGTCTTTGCCTGCTTTGAATTTTTATAACAACTAAGGGTATTCAGGACAAATGTATCAGCATTTTCCAGCAATCAAAATCATTAGAGATTTCAAACCAGATTTGCCTTCTGTTTGGGATCTAGGTAGAGATATCTGTTTCTCTTCCAAATTATATTTTAGTAAATCGTAACAGTTTTACAAAAGAGGAGCAGAACATGGGAAGAAAATTTTTATCAGTCCCTCTTGCAATAAGACAAGGGGTAATGGATTTAAACTAAAAGAGGGGAGATTTTGACTAGATATAGGGAAGAAATTAGCAACAATGAGGGTGGTGAAGCACTGGCACAGGTTGCCCAGAGAAGTGTCCCTGGAGACAGCCAGGGATGGGGCTTCCTCCATCAAGGCCAGGTTGGATGGGGCTTCCCCCTTCAAGGCGCCCAGAGAAGTGTCCCTGGAGACAGCCAGGGATGGGGCTTCCTCCATCAAGGCCAGGTTGGATGGGGCTTCCCCCTTCAAGGCCAGGCTGGACTTGGCTCTGAGCAACCTGATCTGGTTGCAGATGTCCCTGCTCTTGGCAGAGGGTTGGACTAGATGGGCTTTAGAGGTCCCTTCCAATCTAAACTATTCTATGATTCTACAATTCTATGATAATATTTTACCATCACTGTTATAACCTTAGTGAAAATCCTTGTGTAAGAGAGAGGAATGTCTAGGGGAGCACAACTGCAAATATCCACATATTATTCTCAAAACCAAATAACAGATCATCCACATATCCTATGACCACATGCCAGCAGCAATTTGCCAAAAGCTGTATGAATGTTTTGAGTTAAAACAGAGAGGGTAATCAATGTCGTGTACCGCATCTTTCCTGATCTGTGGGAGTTAGAAGGAAGTTCCTGGTGAAATGCAAACAGTGCTGTCAGTGGAGGACCATAGAATCATAGAATAGTTGTGGGGGTTTGATTACAAAGTGTGTTATTTATATGAGACTTAGTTATAATTTTCATTTTTAAAGTCAGTACTATTTTATGTATAAGGGATTGAGGGAAAAGAAGTGATTTCTCCACAGGATCTGGCCTAAATGGGGTGCAAGTTAATTTCCTGAACTTTCGGTCCTGGTTTAGTCACAAGATTATAATTTCTTGTCGTGAGAAATGTGAAGATTGGTGGGGGATGGGGGGGTGGGGTGAGAGGGGTGTGTGTGTGTGTGTGTGTGTTTGTTTTTTTACAGTTTGACCAATTCATATAATATGAGATAGTTTTTTGCCAAGCAAGATTCAGAAGATCCCAATCTGTTTTTTTGCCCCATTCTGCTGAAATCTACAATCCATGAAGAAATTAAGTTTTGCTTACAACAACAAAAAAAGGTCTTAATTTTCAAAAAAAGTGAATAAAAAATTTAAAAAGGTTATTTCATTTTGAGTCAATTTGTTCTCAAAGGGAATATTATATTTTATTGAATTGGCCTAAAGCATTTATTCTGCATTACTTCAATAACACGTCTGAATTAACATTTATCAAGGCCAATCCATTTCTTATGCTAGGGAACTGCCATCTGGTTTATATGTTAAAGAATTGTTCACAGAAGATACAAACCAGGGAATGATTATTTCATATTTTGTGCCATACAAAAACTAAAAGGTGCCACATTCAATTCTCCAGCAGGAGGTTCAAAACAAACAGAAACCACAACACATACTACAAAGTGCAATTCATTCCAAAAGATGTTACAGAGGCCAAAAGTATAAATCAAAAAGACATGGACATAAATTCATGGAAGATAACCATGACTGCTGGAAATAATTGCCTGAATATAACCTCTGAGTCAGAAAGTTCTTAAATTTTGATTGCTGGTATCTTATAGGCTATGCCACAGGAAAAAATTGGCTTTTCAAGGCAGCTTACTATAGTATGTGTCCATAGATGGTTGCTATAAGAACTACGAGACTCCTCTGAAGGATAAAGACATCTCATGGATAAGGTCATCAAAAGAACAGCTCAAAAATAAAAGCAAAAATAAATTGTTTTTTTCGGTGAAAATATTCATAATTCTGCACACACGTTCATTCTCTCTGATATGCACACATTATCTCTTTTGACCTTTTTTATCCTAACTCCAAATAAAAGCTCAAGTTAACATACAGAATAAGGGACTAAATTTTGATATTAAATCAATGCTATTAAATACATAGTCCAAATGGAACTGTAAATAACCGAGGTTCAAGATCCATACTGCAGCATGGCTGCAGGAATAATAGGAAAAAAATAAAGAAAGAAAACAAAATCTGATGTAGCAAATTAACCTGTTATTGCTAATAAAAATTGTCTTCAAGTATTATGTGCTTCAGGAAGCATTAAAGGAACCTCAACAGTTTGTAACGCTTCAAGTTAAACTTTCTGTCAACAGACGGACAGCATTTTGGCAGGTTTCCCAAAAAAGGTTTTTGTTTTGCAGTGCTATGCGAAACCAATTTCCATAAAACCAAAAGATTAAAATCCCTTCTCTTCTGTAAAATAAATAAATAAATACATAGGCATTAAAAAGTGCTTTTCTCTCCCTTAAAACCTTTGAAAGCTTTGCTTATATTCAAATGAGAAGTTTTTTGTGTGCAGGCGACATTTGTTTAAGCTCCTCTCTCTGATACCACAGCAATCATTTTTTATTTCTGCTTCTTGAGCCTTTCCAGCAGACCAGGGCAGACAACATCATCCAGTAACAGCTGAAATCCTTCAGAGCAGTGTTTATCTCTTTGCTGTTTGTAATTGCTTTAGTTTATTTATTTATTTATTTTTATCTTAACTATTGCATGTTGGAAATACATGGAAAGACTTCATGCTGCTTAGAAGTAGCCAGCTGGAAATTTCTTGGATCCCATAAATTAAGGCATACATAAGGAAGGGCAGATATATGCTAAGGTCTTCTACACCATCCTCCCCATCACGAGGTGTCCTTTTTGTCAGCATATGTATGCTACGGGGTATATAACAAGCAATAGTTTTGACTTAGAGGCAAGGAAGGGATTTGTGATTAACCTTCTGAAACAGGTCTAATTCCTAAGCTTTGCTTGAGATTCTTTTCCTGATGTTGCTCACATCATTGAGTTTCCCTGCACGTCAGGACCTCACATGTTATTCTGGTGGTAACAGGTATTGCCACACGTCTTTTTTGTCTTTATCCTTAACATAAGCATCCTTTTCTTTGTTGCGTGTTTCTGTTCAGTAGTCAGAACTCATGTCTGTCCTTAAAAACTGACTCAGGTGTAGATATTCAAGAATTATGGCTGATCTGAGCTGATGTGGCCACATGATACAAATCTATGGAGGAACAAACTCAGATCAGAAACTTTTGGCAGAATGGATGTTACTGTCCTGTGGCTTTTAGTTCTGGCACATTGTGGTTTTAATATTTTTTTTTTTTTTTGTGCTCCCCATCTTGGAAGCTTTTGTTCTTTCAAGGAAACCAGGTCTCCTGGGTATGATGTAATTTGGGATGCCTGGATGGTCATCAGGTGTCTGTGGAAGATGATCCCAGTCTGAAAGCTGTAGCAGGAACTCAGTGGCATTACATCTGCCCTGAGTATGAACAGCAAATGTGTTTTTCTTTTTCCTCTGCAGTTCATTATTCCAATTCCACCTTTGCCCACATGCTTTTTAAGAACACTTTATGGTTGCTTGCATCACTACTTAGATTCAGTAATTTGGCTCATTGTATTCTCCACAAGAAGCCTGATTTCTTTCTTGAAATTTTGATGTAGTTTATGTATAGCACATGTTATCACGGGGACTAATAGTGGGGTTTATCTCACCTAACTAGTTGTTGATGAGGCAGTCATCCTAGCCTCTCTTTGTAGTCCACAATAACAAATAAGTACTTTGCCGGTGCAGTTCCTCTGCCCTATTTGATATCACTGCTTCAGAAAGAGATGATTCATACCCTGGGAATGCCAATTCCCCTCCAGCAACTAGAAAGGCAGCCTACATCATTAACTGGGATGTAGACATTTGCTCAGGTTAATCCAGAATAAGAGCCCTAGCTATGCATCAGGACTCTGGTGGGCTCGATGCTGTGTTAACTACAGACAAGATGTTCCACCCTTAATGGGTTCATGCTATCAGACAGGAGACTTACAGATACAGTCAGAAGGGAACACACTGACCATAGCAGTCAGCACTGAGAGGTAATGACCTCAGCACTAAAACAACTTAAATTCTATCAGGCTTTTGAGGAAGGACTTCATGTTGCAAATTCATGTTGCACATGGGTATGGGAACATCCCAATGAGTACATCCCAAATGAATGGACTGCCTCCAGCAAAAAATGCATGGTTTTGGCTGAAGTCTTGTCATTTTGATGCTGACAGCTTATGCTATGGGACAGTGAGAGGTGGGAACTAAATTTACAATCTGTAATAAAAGATTGGGATGAGCTATAAAAGATATTGACAGTAAAGAGAGAGACCATGCACAATTCAAAGAGGAAGGGTGATGTGCTTAAAGTCGGAGAGAAAGATGCTGAATCAATCAAGATGCAAGCTGATGAGAAACCGGGTGAACATTATCTATGTGGACAGAAGGAAAGGTTGTATTGTTGAGATGTTATACTGCAAAAAGATCTGTAAGACAGCAAAGCTGTGTGAAAGATAATACTCAAGCCAGTGGAGTGCACGCCAAGAAAAGAAGCTGCATTCACATCATTTGAGCTAGTGCATACTGGACAGTGTTTGAAAGGAAAAGGTGGACTTACAGTGTCAGCTTGCAATAAAAAGCAAAAACCAACAAGATTAATGACAAACCCAATACTGGTCTGATTATTTTTCTTCTCAATTTTTCTTCTTTTAGTTTTGCTCGTCCAGGGAAAGGCTCATGGCTTGGTAAAGGCAATCTGGAGGCGGGACCAGACCAGTCCAGTATGTCATTAGAAAATCTAGTGTTTGGAGCTGGCTACTGCAAACCCACTTCTTCTGAGGTAAGGAGGAGAAACAAGGCTGTCTTACTTCCATTTGGTCACATGGGCTGTCCACATTATCTGTGAAGAATGTGCTCTGGTTTATATTGCTAGCAGAGGGATTTTGTTGGAAGAACCCTTCAAACATTTCTGCATGAACCACTTGACACTTGGATACACAGTTCCTGAGTGTTCAGCCCCTACCTGTATCATAGAATCATCGAATGTTTTGGGTTGGAAGGGACCCCTAGAGGTCATCTAGTCCAACCCCCAAATATAAATCATTTCAGAAAAGTTCAAGATGTACGGATATACCCCTGATTACTAAGGACACTTTTAAGGCAGGATTCACCCGACCAAGTGTCTGCTGTAAGGTGAAATTAATTATTCAGTAAAAGGTCTTTTCTTTCAGGTCTTATGTTTGACAGCCAGAGAACTGGAGTCATTATTAAGAATGTTGTGAAGAAGTGTTTGTCTGGACTATTGGGTATTGTGTGTGTTGGTGACGGGGTGTTACGCACATCCCTTACTCAAGACAGGTCCCACATTTAGTCCATGCCTTTGATCTTGTTACTTACGCAGGTGAAGAGGACAGCTTGCTGTGCAATTTTTATGACAAAGTTGTTTGTTTGGAAAATAATGTTAATTGGGGTTTTTGTTTGCTTGGTTGTTTTTTTTAAGTGCTAGCTTTGAAGTGGTTTTTGTCAGAAATGTTTCCTCGGATCTGGAAACTCAACTAAGAATATTGGAATCATTAACTTGCTAGGAAACCCTGATTCAAGGGTTATGATTAACATGCTGCTCTCAGCTTCCCTCAACCTTTCCTGTCAAAGCTGTTCTATTCTGTATAAATATTAAAAATATGCTAGCCTAGAGCAGCTGGTGTGGAAGAACTACCAGGGAATTAACTCAGACTGAGAGAATGTTTGGCCTGGGGCTGCTATCCGAACCATTGGGTAATTGTATGCTTTTGGCAAACAAACTGACCTCAACCTCTGCCTCTCTGGTAGACAATCACATCATATAAATTTGAATAATTGATTCAAGTGTTTGTCTTTGTAGACTAATCTCTGTACATCTCTGTAGATCACACAAGAGAGAGGCTTCTTTGGAGAGTCATTCCTACTTTTCATTACCCTCTGGACAAAACTCTGTTGTAAGAAGATAAATGGAAAGGCTACCTCTCCACTCCCATTTTTCCTTTTACTCTCCATGGAAAAATCTTAGTCTACTGTGATTAGGAAACCTTATTTCCTTCCCAAAGGCTTTCCTTAACTGCAAACTCTATTCTATCTCTGTTGACTGATCTTCTTTGATTATAGGTTTTTTTTTTCCTTCCTTCGCCCTTTTTTTTTTTTTTTTTTCAAATGACAGTATAATTATTATCCTAGCAGGTGACCTATTAAATACCAAAATGAAAGCTCTCTATCATGAACTGGCTTTAGCGCTCTGCTACACTGCAGGTCATCTGAACATCACACACCAAATAATCATAAATATAAAGCTGCACACTCCACTTCCACATGGTCAGATTGTGCATTTGCTTAGCTTCAGAAACCTCTATAAGTCATGACATCTGTTCTTGATCTAAGCATTTTAATTTAATATCCCTTTTTTGGCCTTTTTGCATAAGCTATCCATGATGTATCATAAGAGCAAAGACAATTTCTCTTGCTTTAATGTAAAAAAAAAAAAAAAATAAAAAAATTCAGAGCTAGAAGAGAAACTGCTGTGGAGGTAAACCTTACTCCAAGTGAGGGCTTTGTGACTGACTGCAGGTTTATGTGGCAGTTTATGTCAAGCTGTAAAGGACAGAAGGAAGAGGACTAATATTATTTTTTAGAGTGCTGCAATGCTTTGCACTGGGTCAAGTTTACTCCCCTTTACAAATCTGTAGATTCCATTCCAGGTTGTTTGAATGTCTTTGTTAAATGTAACTTCATCTGGATGATAGACATGTCCAGGCTTGGGGAATTTTGCAATCATCATCAGTGGGCAGGGGAATGGATCCTATCCTTTTTGTTGAAAACTGCAGACCTTTCTAATCACTTTATATACATTTTCAGTTGAACCGTGCCTACTATATGTCCAAATTAGTAACTAGATACTTAACTCAATAAATACCGCACGTTTTGCTTGTTTCTTTGTAAGATGCTTTAATTTATAGAAACATAGAATCATAGAATGGTTCGGGTTGGAAGGGACCTTGAAGATCATCTAACGCCAGCCCCCCTGCCATGGATGGGCAGGGACACCTTCCACTAGACCAGGTTGCTCAGAGCCCCGTCCAGCCTGGCCTTGAACACTTCCAGGGATGGGGCAGCCACAACTTCCCTGGGCGGCTTGTTCCGGTGCCTCACCACCCTCATAGGGAAGAATTTCTTCCTAATGTCTAATCGAAATCTGCCCTCCATTAGTTTAAAACCATTCCCCCTTGTCCTTTCACTACACACCCTTGTATAAAGCCCCTCTCCATCCTTCCTGCAGGCCCCTTCAGGTACTGGAAGGCTGCTAGAAGGTCTGCTTGGAGCCTTCTCTTCTCCAGGCTGAACAGCCCCAACTCTCTCACCCTGTCTCTGTAACAGAGGTGCTCCAGCCCTCGGATCATCT
>JMFS01118907.1:0-17660 GCA_000699545.1 Podiceps cristatus | reverse complement strand
ACGAAAAAAAAACCCTAGGGGAAAAAAACCCAACCCCAACTCTGTTGGATCTGATTTTTCTTTCACTGAATTATGGATTAATTATTCTTACTACACTCTGCAAAGTACCGTACTGCTTAATGACGGCACATTAAGATGGCAGAAAGCCTGTTGGTTGATGTGCATAAAATGCAGATCCGGGCTCTGCTGTGGTGTGTCTGTGCTGCGCTCAGCTGCGGGGACGGAAGCAAAAGGAAAGGAGGAGCAATGATTTGCCAAAAAAATAATCTGTCGCTACTGCTTAATTTGTTTTTTCATTAAGCAGCATCTGAGAGCAAGGGGATATTTGTTCTATTAAAAATGCTTATTTAATAACTCCTTCTAGAGTTAATTTTTCCTCCTGAAGGCTGCTTTAAAAATCAATCTGCTCTGTAAAGAAGAAGGAAATACAAAACGGAGTTTTGTATTTCATCTGAAGTTAAGAAAACACAGCTCCTCGACAAAACCATATAATGCCAGATTACCAGTGCTACCGCTACATGAAGAAGATAATTGATTCATGGAACTTTTCAAGAGCTATTAATGTTAAGAATTACTTATTCCACCAAATGAACATTATAAAAAATTAATAGTATGCAGATTGTCATTATTGCAAAAGCCTCTGGGCCTTACAGGGCAAGTAATTTCAATTATTCAAAAAAATATTAAGAAAGTAAATTTTCCCCTCTCCTCCCCCCCCCCCCCCCCAATTTTTCTAATCCGTTTTTTCACGTTTTTAGAACACCCACCTCCAGCACGTTGTGATCTGCCTCTAAAATCGTGCGACAACGTCCGTCGAGGAGGGTTTGCCAAGGGAGCCGTCAGGACCAGCCCCGCTCTCCCAAGGGCAGGGAGATCGCTGGGGCGCCCCGTTGCTCCCCGGGGAGACTGGCACGCCACGCTCCTTCCCCGGCCTGGCAAACCCACACCTGGGCAAAAAGCCTGGCCGGTGGCTGGTCCCCGTTCTCCCAGTTTGCCCCAGCCAGCACGGCAGGTCCGACGCTGCCACCCAGTGCCATGGGTAGCACTTGCCTGCCTGGCACTTGTGCAGCTGGCATCTTCACCAGTTACAGGCTGGGGCATACAGGTGCCTTTTTTACCCTTATTAGCACTATCTAAATAAAAAAAAAAAAATTACTTTACAGAATTTTGTGGAGCTACTTGTTTAAGAATCAAACCTGCCACCTCCTCCTGGAAAACGGGAACAACCAACTCCTGTCACTGGGATGCCAAGTTGCGCTAGAGCAGCTCTCCCAAGCTGTCATCTTCTACAGCCATACAAAATTCAGGGCAATAGAAATTGGGGGGAGAAAACAAAAAAGCCGCTTTTCAATACAGCCTTTCCAATCAAACAGCCACCTCATCAATATAAGTGAAACGGGAGACAAAGCAAAAGTAGTACAAAGCAGCTTTTAGTGAACGCTTGCTGGTCTCCTTTAGGAGAAAAAGCGTTACCAGTGGTGATCAAAATAAAGTTTCTCTCTAAAAGATGTTTCAAGCAAAGACAAAGGTAAACATCTCTAGGAACTAGAAGAGGATTTTTTTCCCAGGCCGGTGGGGAGAAGCACGGCGAGGGAGCGGCGCGGCTGGGACGCGCTGCGGCAGCCCAACCCCTCTTTGCCTTTCCTTGGCACCTTGCAGCTCCCCCCAGGAGGCAGCGGGGCTCCCCAGAGCTGCCACACCACATCGCCGAGGCTCGACCTCACCACATGGCCGAGGCTCGCACCCACATCGCCGAGGCTCGACCTCACCACATCGCCGAGGCTCGACCTCCAAGCCGTCGCTGTTGTCTTGCTGCTGCGCAAGAGAGGAACCTTCCAACAGCGGCACGAGAGTGGTCTCTGGTGGAAGCCGCTCGATCTGCAGCACGGCCCCCACGCGCGAACCCGAGCCAGGGACCTTCGTTTTAGCTGTGACGCTGGGTTAGCCCGATGCATTCTACCCTAAAAACCGAGTTCTCACACGCATTTTTCAGACTTCAGCTCTTTTGTCGCGTACGATCTCGCTGTACTCGGATCTGCCAGAAAACCAAGACTGGGAAGCGGCTTTACTGAGGTGTTTTCCTCAAAGCGGACGTAAGAGAAACGACAATCAAAAGGGCCCCGCTTCGGAGCTGTGACGCACCGACCAAGGTCTGACAGCACCGCGAGAGAAGGAAAGACAGCAGACAGTTGCTCGGGGCAGTGACACCACTAGTAAATGTACAACCCCAGTGAAAACATTAGAGCTCAGGTTCTTTCCCCCAAATCAGGATTTGAGTTCACTTATGCCTACTTTAGATAGAAAGAATACTTAGATGTCCAAACACAGCAAAAGTAGCACAAGATGGGCAAAAATCTCGTCATCCAAAAATTCAGAGGAATTTTAAGAACATTGCAAAAATCCAGTCACTAAGGTTCAATAGCCATTTCCTTGTAACTTGGAGTTTGATCAAGACAGACAACAGAAAATGTCCTGTCACCTTCAACAGCCTTTGAATCGGGACTACAACACAGAAAACAACAGAATAGATAATGTCAATCAAAGAGAAAACAAATCCAGGAGAAGGAAAAAAAAATAAAATATCAAAGTGACAGCCAGGTAATTTGTTTTTCTGATTTCCTGATTTTACACCCAGCATGAGCTATTTCCCCGTGCAGTTACCCACGGACTGGAGGAGCCCAGCAAGGCGCTCGGCGCAGAGCTCCCACCTCCCTCCGGTCCTTCACGGACCGGCCTGGAGAGCGCGGGACGAGGGAGCACCACGAGCGGGGCAGTGCGCACGCAGGCAGGCACCCGCTCACCCGCCAACAGCCTGCTGCCGCCACACTCCCGTTCTGCATCCCGCATCAAATCACCGCTTCCAGCACAGGCTGCCCCTCGAATCGTAGCGCACGGAAGATGGAAGGGGGGTGGGGGGAGAAGAAAGAGGGGGTTTGTTTCGGAGGTGGGATGGTTTTTTTACTTTCCTCAGTAAGGAGCCATCCTTGTTTTAATTAGATGAAAATCCAGCGCATGTAAGAAGACATTTCATGTCTAGTAACCAAGGCAGATGAAGCTGGCAAGAAAGCCCTCACCAGATAGTAATCCCTTCTCCAAACCATTAACTTATTTTGTGTTATTGCAAGGATATGGTTGAGAAGCCTCATTTCCCCCAGGGAAAATAAAAGCTATTTCTTGCACACCTCAATTATGCGTATCCTTGGAGACAAGGAACTGTTAAGTTCTAGCTGAGGCAGTCTTTTCCTTCCTCCCCAGAATACCCAGCAGTATGTCCAGCCTCTCAGAAAGTCGAGTAACATGGTATTTGCTGTAACAGACGGCAACGGGCTCGGCAGCGGCAGTTCAGGACTAAGGCTGGCTCATAAAAAAAAGTGAATTCCCAGCTGACAGTCCGACTTACATCCCCCCCAGGACTGCCACAGACACCTACAACAGAGCTGGAAAACTGATTAGAGACTTTCGTTGCTGAAGTCAGAGGGCTCGGGCTCTTCCAATGGGCCAAGTCACAGAGAACCTGAATGAGCACAACTCTGCATGAACAGTCTCTAATGTGTTTTTCTTTACTCGCCCCCACTCCGCATGTTCTACTCAACTGCTGAAGTTTTCCTCTCTGGTGAACGGCAAAGATGAGGCATACACACTCAAATTCACCTTTTCCCCGTGTTTTGGAAATCACCTGCAAGCTTCGTGATGGCCTTACGAGAACTGCACTCTAAAAAAAACCACACATAAAACTGGTCAAATACACTATTTTTTTTTAATGCAGATTTGTAAAATTTAAGCTCAGATTTGAAAATTTAGGACATTTCATGAAAGAGCATTTGGTCCTCTTAAAAATTTCCCATCCTCAATTAAATACTTCATTGAAAAACAACAACATTGCATTTTTAATTAGGAAAAGTTGATATTGCACATTATACCATGAAATACAAACATCTGTTTCAGCAAGTTATTCCAGCAGTGTTATCAATCTCATTTTGATATCATTGACTTGTACAAAAGTTTTAATTTTAGTGCATAACATGTGCCCTGTCGTTACAGAGTAAGAACATATCAAAGCATTTTTAGAACAAGGAAAAAGAAAAGTTGGCTCCCTAAAGAATACAAAGCCTTTCACCACGCAGTCAGCACCAGTCCCCCTGTAGACAAAACCTGTTCCTATGGGAAGATGACTGTCAGATCACCTTGGCAACACCAATTTCGATGCAGTTTCTAACAAGATACTGACCATCTGCTCTTTGGCACTGTAACCACCGGTCCGAGCCACTACGGGCTGAAATACTGCCTACAGTGTCCCCGTTCTACGGCTACCCCTCACTATTCCTGGCAATACAGAAGAAGGGAAAAGCAGAACAGTTGTGCAACTTCACTACAGTTGTGTAAATCTCCGAGGAACACTCTGAAACAGATTTCTGTGCGTAACACTCAGCTGGAACCCTTACCAGGGTCCAGGTGCTTCAGAAGGCACGAAACACCGAGAGGCACTCGCAAGGTAACGCGCATTCAGAGCGCTGAACTGCGAGTCGGGGAAAAATCCACGCCAGAATCCGCCACCAACACACCCAGGGCAACGTCCCTCCCGGCACCGAATCAAGCAGCCAGCTGTGGTACGCCGCGTCCGCCTTCCGCGCTACCGAGCGCTTCTCGCGTCAGAGCTACGGTTAGAGCTGGCCCAGGCACAGCATTCCAGAAAGCCCAGACGTTTTTGCAGAAAGCACCCCCTTTACGCATCCACCCGCGCTTCTATACGTGACCACCAACGGAAGCGTACCTGCAGGCCCAGGCAGCGCTGGCTGGTTAAGAAGCCATACCTTGAACTCTCCCAATACCTCTTTGGATTGTAACACCTCGGACTTGTCTTGCTTTGAAACAGGCAACCAAGACATCCCAGTAAAAGGTTTGCAAAGCCAGTTCTATAGGAGGTGAAATTGCCAACCGCCTCGACTATCAAGGCAACCGATTCCATCGCAGTATTTCGGGAAATCTTAAGTATTTCCACCCCCCAACCCTCCCCTTAAAACACACAATAAGACTAAGACAACAGGATTATTATTTCTTTTGCCTGAATACAAGATCCAACTATCATGGAATAGAGGATTCTACAACCAAGTCCCTGAGATGCATGTGTGTACTAAAAGATTCAAACAATAACCTCTTCAGCACTAACTTCATTTATTAGAAATGTTTTGAGTTGCAACACGGGGTTTATGAAAAGCAATGTTGTTATAAGAAGGTGAAAATACAGCAGATCAAATTTGCCCCTATATTTAAGCCTTAATTTAAAAATAATTAACCCAACAGTAACACTGAACTACTTCAACTGTAGTCAAAAGTAAAAAGCACGTAAGCAATGGGGAGCCACTGAAAAAAACTCAACTGGTATATTTAGAATGAGTTGGTTTGGCCTCAGTTTGTTTTCATCCCTCAACAGCCCAGCCTGAATTTAACTGCTTTCTTCCTGAAAGTTCATAGACAGTTATTCCTCAAACATACCTGAGCTGCATTTCAAGCTGGAGGGATGAAGCGACGGTATTTTTCCACCGTTCCACACTGGAACCAAAAGGCACAGCTTACAGGCACAGACCAGCACTGCAGCCACCGCTACGCCAGCAGGTACCAAACCGTCCGGCGGCAGAGGACGGCTGCGATACCGCAGGCGCGGGCCGCTCACTAACTCCATGCCCACGATGATGCAGAGGCACCCCATTACTATCTAAACTGACACTGAGAATAAAACCAGCCCGCAAGCATTCTTTGGGATGGGCACAGCAGTTGATACTTTTCCAGTATCTTAAAAAAAAATCATATCATACATAAGTTAACTTCTTAAGTTACTTTGGGATCCGCTGTATTTTAGAACCAGCTAACCAGCAATACTTTATCCACCTTCCCAAGCAAGCTCAGTTTTTCGTGCTAGCAAAGAAAATTTAAGGCACTAACATATTAATGCTGTCAGGAATGTGAAATACGTTGTTCTTCATGTACTGTTATACCAGTTCTTAGCAGCATCTCTCCTGAAAAGGCACTAGGTATGTGGCAAACGATGAAGCTTTAGGAACTCCTGCTCAGCTAAGCTATATAACGTTAGCTGCTTGGACAGCCGAGTGGCTTTGCAATTTCCCCTTCCCTCCCCCCTCATTCCCTTACAAAAAAAAGGCACCTGATTTGTTTTATTACTGGTTTCCGTAGCCACAGGCTCTTGCAACCGTGTGGTTCTATACGTGTGTATATGAGGTGTACCATGACTATACTGAGAGCTTCTTACATGACCAGGAGTCATCTTTTCAAGAGACTATTCTAGATACAGCGTTTTTGTTTCAGCAAAACCCATTACCAGTGGGTTCCTACCTGAGTAGTACTTAAGGTTGTGTATTGCTAGTTAGAATACCTCAATGATTAAATTTGGTATAAGAAATTGCACTTTCCCATTCCTTCCCCAATCCCAAGATCATTTCAAATTAAATACTAGACCCTTTTCTAAAGGGACATTTGTAATACAGCTACAAAGAGGTAGCTAAGTGGCACATGCCGATTGGGTTTGGTTTTTTTTAAGTATCTTCAGCCTTCATTTGCAACAACATTTTTCATAGGAAAATGTTAAATGTCTTAAAACAAGAGATCTCTATTCAGGTGGCACATGGGAGTTACCACCGTTCAGAAGACAGAACGCGTAAGAGAAGTTGATCTCCCTTCATATCCATGACTGAAAACTAACAAGCATGGGGAGACCCAAGTGACTCGGCATACGCAGGTGTGTAGCTGCAGAGGAACGTCCATGGGCAGATCCCATGCTCCTCCCCACACACGAGAAAAGCTACTCTGAAGAACCATTCAGATCAAGCCCACCATTCGATCAATCTGTCTCATGTAGTTACTCTTCAACGGCAGCAAGTATCTCCTCTCATCGGGAACTCTGTTACACTGTTAACAAAATGAGAATATTTTTAAGAACTGAAATACGGAAAGAGGCAACCCCATACCCTCTGTAACCTAGCAGGCGTTTCTGCATCAGTAACCACAGATCTCCCTCCAGTACAGAAAACTGTACCCAACAGCACTTTTGGTCCCAGTTCTCCCTCCCTCCCTGCAAACTTAAGAGCACAAACGACATAAATGAACAGCAAGTGTTTCCTCCGCGCAGGCTGCGAGCTTCCAAATACACACCAAACTACTGCAGCTTGTTATTCAACTGAGACTTCCTTCACTATGACAACTGTGAATGTTTTTTAAAATAATGCTCTTTTTCTGCGGGGTTGGGGGGAGGAGGAAAGGAACTGTGCTAGAGCTTACTAGCAGAGGTTTTGAAAAATTGTTCTGTATTAAAAACCCCTTTATTTTGGTTGGTGATAGGCACCGAGTCCAGAGCTCTGTACTCGGTCGATGCCTAGCTAAGAAAGGTCACCTTTACATGCCTCAAAAAGCCATTCTGAGAAAAAAAGCTTTGCTTAAGTGACCCTCTGTTTTGCTCCTTCCCCATCACAGCAACACTGGAACATTTTAAGGGCAAAGAAAAGGGGAAGGGAAAAATAATTGGAAGTAAATTAACAGAGAACAAACTAATTGCTGCAAAATACTTAAAAGGGGACAGGTTTCACCTTCAACATCACCACTCTCACATTATCCTAATCCACTCATTCCACTACTGAAAGTGTTTTTCACAAGGGAGCTTATCAGATATCTGACATTTATGAAGGAAACACTGCAGAGCTCTAAAGTAACACTTCCAAATGGCTCTTTTTTCTACTGCCTAGCCCAGTTCAACGCGATCCCTTCTCCAGCAACACAACCAGGAACAGTCTGCGCAACCCTTACATTAGAGCTGAAGTTGACTGCCTTCAATTCGTTAGGTTTCATTTTTTCTGCGCTGTCCTCTTCTCCGGGGAGGATGTCTTCCCACAGCGAGTTACGAAAACGTTCATCCACAGACACAATATGCCCCTCAGTAGTAAACATATACTTATTTCCAGATTTATGCACTGGATTCTCTTCATCGAACAACTAAACAAGAGATGGGAGAGACAGCTATAGTATGTGTGCAGCATTCTTCATGTCCCATCAAACACTAAGTTAAAAAGCACGCACTCACACATCTGAAGGATCACACAAAAAGCATACCTTATAGTGCTAAATGGGTAACTACTGTTAGAGAAAATGGAAATAAATAGTTTTAATGCAAGGGATTTATTTTAGCAGTTAAAAGGGGAGAGCAAAAGAAAAACTTTTCACACAACTTAAACTGCCCTTATTTTTCTAAGCTGCATTATGCAGGCATTTCTAGGCTGGCATCCACTGCCTCCATTCAGTCACAGATTTATTTGTTTTTCTGCGCTAAAGGAGATTGAGAACAGTAGCTTAAGCAGTGTTGGCTCAAATGCTTTCTCCTGTGACTGCCAAAGCCTGATGGGGAGAAACTGGAGGCTGCCGCGAGGCAGGCAAAATGGCTACAGGCAGCAACTGAGCTCAGAGCTGGGCAGAAGCTTCCTTCCGTCAGCACGGCTCCCTCTCCTTTCTAGCTTCCCCCCAAAAGAGCCGCCGCGCTCCAGCACTGGTTCAGGACACGGCGCTTGGGCAGCTGCCCAAACCTCCAAGATTGCGATGGGGTCAAAGAAAGAAGAGTGTGATACCTAAACCCCTCTCTTCCCCAGAGCCCAGCACAGTGTCTAATTAGTAACGCCCTGCCTCCTCGCTGTGCCACGTTTGTGCCCAGCGCATGCAAGAGAGTGTCTTTGAAGTGAAGAACATATCCATACCAGGTACAAATATTTACACGTTTCACTGAGAAAAAAGCTCTCCATTCGATCTTCCTTTGTCTTCTCTACAACGTGGTGTAATGTAGCATAGCCACACCTGCAAGATTTAAGAATAGTTTGGGTTTAGTTCCCACACATCCCAATCTTGAAGCAATCCCTATATATTCCTTAACTTCAGATCATTCCCATTAGCACTAGGGGTGAAAGTAAAATGAAACAAGTCTCTTTTACAAGTAAGCACTGATTATCAGTTTCTGGTATTCTGATGAGACTGTAGTTATCAACACTGTGGTTGCTCTATTCCATCGTGCAGATTTACTAAGAGTCTCTTGAGACAGCCTGCACAAGGCAGGTCATTTCCCCACGCAGAGCACACGAGACACCCAGGTCTGGAAGCCTGGTCTCGTGCAAAGGTTCCTTCCCGAGCTCCCTGCTCTACCCTCCCACCAACACCTAAATGACGAAGCTGCAAGCTGCCACTCAGTGCACTTGTAATTCTTTCAGTCGACCCCCCATACAGCATCTGAGTCCCACTTCACTGAGAACGGTGCTGGTTTATACTGGCCTATGGTTGGTACAGACTGGTCTACGAAAGCAGAAACACCTACAGTTCAATAAAAATTTGCTATCCTCCCTCCGAGTCTTGCAAGAAGTTTAGATATTCAGTATTACCGTCAGAATTCATAGTTACTGTCTTGAGAAGAAAGCGGCATCTACCTTAGCGGCCATCCCCCCAGTTTAGTTAAACACCGGTCCATGAGTATTAGAATTATTCTTGGAGGAGCCACAGGAGAAAAAAAAAAAAAAAAAAAAAAAAAAAAAAAAAAAAAACCAACCAACAAACCCAAACACACCCAAACCTAGTCATTTTACCAGTTTTTAGCAACTGATCATCAACAATGAATTTTAAAAGGTAATTATAAAATTCTGAAGGCATAAAGTTATTGGACTATAATTTCACTTTCAGATGAGAAAGAAATAACTGTTCAATAAATTAATCACTACTGGCTTTTGTGAAGGGTTGGATTTTCTGGGTTACCTACATTTGGCAGATTTATAATATAAATAATATATAGAATTCAAATACATTTAAATAACAGTGAGAGAAGACAAAGAACATTGAAGACTGACTTTGCTTTTGTATATTTTTCCAAACTCTGTAGAATATCCATTCCCACATGAAGGTAAAATGGGTTCTTTGTGGCCTAAATAAGCAAGGCAGACAAGAGTTAGAGTCAGCAATTTTGAAATCCTGTAAAAATAACACTTACAACAAAGGCCTAGTAGTGTCAGACTCTCATGTGTTACAGTAAATTTATCTTTATAGGAACACGACTTAGATTATTCTGTGCAAGCTTCTCACATTTGCTGTAGTGCAATTCCTAATAAAACTTGTCGTATATTCAAGCTCTTTGATAGCTTTCTTGCAGCCAGAAAGGTATTTTAGTTTACTGTACCTTCCGCCAGTTGGAGATTGTGCCTGGACAATATAGCAAGGAACGCTATTACATTTACTTCAACAATTTCTAGTAAGAAGTCACAAGTCTGTAAAAATCTGCCAGCTATTTTTTCAAAAGGTTGTTTAGCTACATTTTTGCCTGTCTAATAAAAAAAAAAAAAATCTATGTTTTAAGCAAACAACACAGCTACTCCATTGCATAACAATCTAGTGCCTAAACACAGACCTCTGTATAAGAGCAGGCAGATCCAGAGGTACCCAATTTTAGCAGGGGCTAGGTGTAGAAAAGGTGACTTTCTGAACAAAAACATTTTTTTTCCAAACATGAACTGTACGCTTGAGAAAAGCCAAGTACCTGATAAAGAAGATATGTGGACTCCACTAACTCCGGCCTCAGTGGATAAAAGGGAACATCCGGTGCTTGCAATTGCCAGTTGTATCTTTCTGGGAGAGCTCCGTATCGTTTCCATATGGCATAATAAAAAGCATGGAGACAAATAGCATCTTCCACATCTCCTATCAATACCTAGGCATAACGACAGCCACAAACACGCACACTAAATATTGCAAGCCAGCAAGTTGCTATCTGCTCCGTAAAGGAACGTGCCGTATAATAAAACACTTCCCTCGTAAGGGGAGCCCCCAAAAAACCCCACTCACCAAAAACAAAGCTAATGTATCAACTCCTTCACACTAAAAGCTTCAGTGGAGCTCAGCCTCACAGCACGGTATACAAAAGCCGAGTTTAAATGAGAAAAGGAGCATCTCAAATCTGCCAGAGAGGAAGCCAGGCCTGCCAACATTGTTATGCTGAAGCGGGAGCTGAACTGCCCTAAGACTCTCTTATCAGAGCAGCCAGATGTAAACCTGCAGGCTGCAGCTCATCTCAGAAGAGATGCTTAGACTCATTCACAGCCTAGGATTAGACCCAGCCTTTCTGCCACCCCTCCGCTGCCTTGTTCGGTCTTTAACAGAATGACAGTTTACCTGTAGTCCAGGAAAAAAGGCTTGCAAAGAGTCAATCCACGTGTTCATCAGCTGTCCTGTGAACATGTTTACATTAACATACAAAGGAGGGTCACCTTCACCTTCATTGCAAGCTTCTCGACTGCCAAGTAACAATAAGCATGTGTAAATATTCACTATTCTAGAAGAACACAATGCATGTTTCATTTTACAGCACTGCCGCCAGCAGAGAGAATGAGCCACAGATTTGTCACACAAGGCTCAAAGCCATTTTGAAAAGAAGTGAAATGTCAGTCATGCTCTGAGACAAAATTAATCCATAAAAGGTATGTACATCATACCCTTAAGTTATCGCAGCAGAATCGCTACCAAAAAACTCATGCTAGGCAAGATCAGGCCTCAAGAACTACTAAATCAGCCAATTTCCTCTGCAGAACTGCATTTCCTCTGCAGTTCTACAGCCTTCTCCCAGCCTAACATTTACTGACTTGGACGGTAACCAGTTTAGCTTCTTTGCACCGATAACGCTATTCAGATCAGTTGACTAAGGAATGAAGGGAATGTTAAAATTTATTTCCACAGTGACTACCACAGAAATAACATTTTGTGTTTTTAAAGAAAAAAAGGAGAATACAGAATTTCTAGAGCACGACATAAAACACCACACAATCTCTCGTATCTTGCTGGAGTACTCATTGCTTAAAGAATTGATATTCATATGAAATAACATACCCTCTTCTTAAGTGGTTCTGAATGTTCCGGTAAGCATCATTGAACATCTCCAAGTCTTCCTTTTCTCCAAAGAGGATGTAGGACTTCAGAAGGTATTCATAGAATGAGTCTGACCCCGCTCCCAAGCCGCTTTGCTTTCCAACCCAGTGGCCAGTTTGAATATTCACAACATTTCCTTTCAGAACAGATGAAAAGTTTAGTCTAAAATCACCAAGTACATTAGAGAAAAATAATCAAGAAGCAGAACTTTGAAATATCACCTCTTTAACAAGTCTTAAGGAGGAATGATCAAAGATTACTAGCAAAATAAAGTGTTGCAGTGCATTCATCCAAGGAACTACCACACACACACAGTTGTTTTAAGTACTTTTAGTCACCTGCCCATCTGAATTATATTAATGGGGATACAAATGCAAGAACTTCAGTTTCGTTTCACGGAAAATTTGTCTTTGGAAACCTGTGCCCTAAGAAGCCATTCAGATACTCCCATTTTTCTGATGAAATTACAAAGTGCCATTTGGTCAAGAGAAACCACGAGCACACATGGAGTATGATTTAACAGCTACAGAGGAGACTTAACAGCTGCAGAGGTAGCAGATCGACAAAGTTCACGATACACGAAAGAAACCTGTAGCGTGACACCATTCTGCTACAGCAGACTGGGGCAGGTTAAAACATGAAGCCAGTCAGTACAGCCCGACCGCAGAGGTTACCTAGCAGTCCGGTGTCATTGCTCCTGAGATTCCAGAGGGCTTTGACAGCTCTCCTGGCCACCCATTCAAACGTGGAATCGCCAAGCAGCCTGCTAAGGATACCGAACTCCACCAGCAAGGAACCGGCTCCTGCAGTACAGGTTTCGTTATTGCTGTCTGGAGGAACCCCCTTCTTCAGATTGACCTGTGAAGCAGGCAGAGAGCGCGCTAACGGCAAGAAGGGAGGCTGCCCCCCGCACGGCTGTGCTCTCACCCGGAGTCTGACAGGTATTATAAAGCCTTGCCGTTAGTTTTTGCGATACGTAGCGTGCAACGTGCACGTAATCCAGAAGCCAGCATATCGCTGCTTGGACAAAGAGCTTTCCCGAAAAATTCTCGAAATTCATCTTCCAACTTTATAATATCATGCTCAAGGTGTGCAATCCTAATTTTGCTGCTCTTATACTTGCTAATCCTTCCCAATTTCAGTCCACTTTTCCATCATTTCTGCCAAACATTCAGGTTCTTCCAAGGGGGATGCAAGTACTGCGTCCCCTCATTTAGTGTTCTTGAAACCAAGAGTTTCCTCAGTGAGTGCTCCGCAACTTCCCCAGGGATCAGAATGCTGAAGGGAAGTTACCCTACTCTCAACTGCTTTACCAAGCTCTGAACTGAAGTGAGAGTTCATGTTTCCACAGCCTCACAAGTCTGGAGGAAAAGCAGTGCTGCTGTTCCCAGAAATTAAACAGAGTCAGGCAAGTGCTAATTAGTTTTACAGTTTTGAGCTGTTCCACTAGAACTGACATCCTTCTCCTTGCAAACTGCATCTGCTTAGAACAGGAGGTTGCAGTATTCAGGAACACGGCAGTATTCTGGAGCACTCCCTGACTGGCATTCAAGGAAATCACAAATTCCAAGCCCAGTATTATAAATAATTTAGGTTAGGTTTATTTTATCACCATTATCAAGTATCAAGTCAGGCTATTTGCCTCTGCAGTACTTCTTGCTAACCTTCTTATGACAGCACTGTGTGTTCCTACATGACACACGGGAAGAAAGCACAGGGCAGGGCATGTTCCAGCCAAACAGCATGGAAACAAATGACTACTGACCCATAAAGAACAAAATATATGGAGTAAAAAACAGCCTAAAGAAAACATTTACTAGACATAAGGACCAACTTATTTCCACATCACCATAACTCAGCGCAGCTTCCCCCCCCACACCCCCCATTTTAGTGGGCCTTAGAGCAGGTCCACACCGCTAGTGCACATACAAAGGCACACACAGCGCACAGAACTCGAGCTGATAGCTCGAGGTGAATTACTACTTTCAGGTTATTTCCCCGCTGTGCTGATGTGCTCACTTACGCGAGGATATGGAATTCCGGTTTTGGTGTTCTCAAAGGCTGGAAGTAGTCTTACAGCTAGGTCATGAGCCATATGCAGCAGCTCATTGTCGTAATCCTTAATGGTCATATCACCAAAAGGCTGTTTGGTATCCGTTATGATGATGTGGGCAGAAAGCAGGCTTCCCAAAACCCTACGGGAAAAGGAAAAGATCTTCAGTTTTTACGTCTGATCTGAACCTAGTTCTTCAGCTGAACCCCTACCGGTACCATGATTCACAGAAGCATTACTTTGTGCACTTTACAGGCACTACAGAAAGAGATCTGCTTTTTTTCCCACCAGTAAAGAAAACATCTAGAAGTCACGTTGCTTGTCACCCACAGTAATCCCAAAATCCCGTCCTGCACAATTTACCTCACCCAGTAGTTCCTTATGACATACAAAGTCTACTTAAGAGTAAAGACCTCCTTGCCCCCCCTTTTTTGCTGCTGCAAATGGCAGTAAGGTTGTTAAATAAGCTTCATATTCAGAAAAAAGAAAGCCTAGCCAAGTTAAGCAGCAATTGAGTAAACACTGTTTAAGATATTCAGGAAATGAAGCTATTTAAAATCAGACAGTATTTTAAACTTGTCTCCAAGACAGACAGGCCTGTTTTTCAGCTAAAACGAAAGTGAAAGCAAGCAGAAGGTCCATGGAAGAAAACAAAACCAAGGAAAAGCCGTCAGCAGGGTGGGTCGTTGGGCACAGATCTGAGTCTCCGCTGAAAGAGCAACAACAAAACAGCAGCAGTCTGCAAGCCAAAGACAGTTGAGCCTACCATTGTATCATGCTTCAAGTACCGTGTGACTCACTAAAATTGTTTTAATTATGGAAGGATGGAATATTTTCCTAAGAGGTTAAATAAAAAAGCCTTACTCAAGGAACAAGTATGGAATAAAGCCTGCCAAAGACATCCTGATTTTACTTTGGTTCTCCTACATATGCACATCAAGCCTTCAACCTTGGTACTGTTTTAGAGACAGAAACTTCGAGCGACGTACCTGATTGTTGCCTCAAAAACTTGGACTGTTGAGTCTTTATCAAATGAAACGGTGTCGATCACCAACTTCACTGCTTTCTGGAATTCTGAGGAGTTTCCCATTACCTTTTACATAAAAACAAAGCTATTTTGTCTAATTGTTGCTTCAGAAGAGGGTTGGGGAAGACAATGGCAAGTTCACATTTTAGCCCGACAGTCAGATGAACTAGATACAGAACAGAGTACTTCAAGCTCCTGCTAAAAAGACTTTCCACAAAGTCACCTATCCTACTGACATATAAAAGTGCATTTCTTAAAAAAGTATGTTAAAACAGGGAAATCCACAAAGAGATATTTTTGGCCATTTTACTAATCTATGCACTCACGTACTCTTCCACCTCCAACATCAGCAGGTGATCTCTTAGATCTAGCACACTGAGTGTTTTAACTGCTTAAACTATCAGTTTAAGAGTTAAGTTTAGCTTAAAAGGTAACACAACTTGCAGAACAAGGAAGTCTGATTTCACATTTATTTTGACCAAGGGAGTCCAACCTTTCAGGCTTTTGACTCAACGTCGCACACCATGCCCGGGAGTTCCCTCATGCCAGTTTTCTGTAACTATACCTTAGCAATTGATTCCTACTATATCCAGGGACAGACATAAATTCAGCCCCAGCTTCAAGGAAATGGGAACGGGAAAGGAAAGCACAGGTTCCTGCTTGCATAGAGTTAGTTATAAGGCTGGGAACCTACTCAGCTCTTTAACCATCAACCACCACGCACCAGCCACTCTGCTCTTTCCAATACCCAGATCTAGCGGGAACGTATTCACATAGATCTGAGCGCACAGAGAGCGAAACAGGCTTTCACCACACAGAAGCTTCTGAAACACAAGAGACTAAGAACCAGAAGCTTTAATAATGAGGGGAAAAAAAAAAAAAAAAAAAAAAAAAAAGTTACGTACTGCCCCAAAAGGCAGGGACAGGACCCTGAGCCACTGGTGAACAAGGACAGGAAGGCAAGTGCTCAGCCAACACACCATCGGCCACGTAGCATGGATCCCTAACTGCTGTTTCAGTTAAAACCAGCGTTTCCCTCACTTCCTGCTTTCAGTTCTGTTCATGACTTCCACTTTCAGTTTAACAGCTGAGACCTTCTCAGCGCAGAGCTGCAATTCCCTGCAGCAATGGGAAGTATTTTATAACCTGAAGCGCCCGCGCAGCCCTTGCACGCACTACCTCTCCACAAGAAGAGGGAAACACTACGGGTCCTGGGCATCGATGGGCCCTCGCCACATGCCAGAAGGCCAAGACTCTGCCCTGGCTGCAAAAATGAGACTACGAAACATAAAGGGGTTTCTAAATATGCATAAGGAGTTCAAGGAAGGGGCTCTTCTCCACGATACCATGCTACCGGTATTACTAACATAAAACTGAGTTGCTTCTCACATTATCTTCGAGTTTTAACAGAACTGCACATGATAGTCCATTCTAGCAGGTGAGAAGCAGCTGTACAGCTTCTCCCCCTCCTTCCTTTCACTGCTCTTCATACAGACTTACACATCAGTCAGGCCCTCTCTGCCCAGCAAGAAATCAGAGCTTTCAGTCGTCTTGAGTAAGATGAACTCTCCTCCCGACGTACCTCAGCAACCCACGCGGATTCCAGCTCAAATCCACCCTTCCTGAACACCAGAGCACGGCAGTATTCCAAAAGAGATCTCACCCAAGCCGTGGGATCTCCAAAATTTCCTCCATCTCTTCTGGAAATCCCTCCCAATACATCCCCACGAACTCTCACCCTTCCCCGCACGTGTAACACTTGCGGCTCACGATCCAGCCACCCCTTCTCCTCAGAAGTGAAGGATTTAAGAGCCTCTCGCTTACACACTATTGGATGTTTTGCTGCGCATTGCTGAAGTTCATGACAATTTTAGTTGTTTCCTCACGATGTCACCTCACCTGCTCTTTACATTAAAAATCGATCTCTACCTCTATCAGCAGCTCTGCATGAAACATCAGCACTTTTTCCATTAATGGCATTAACACGCAGACTGAACAGCACTGGTCCCATGGCAGGTCCTTGGGAAACACTGTGGAGTATCTCCCTCCAGTCTGAAACTTTCTGTTGCCGCCTTCCTTCAACTTCTCACCAAGTTTCTCTACGCTCACCCCCTCTTTTCAGGTCCACTAGCCTTTTTATACGGAGCTGATTCAAGATGTCAGAACTGCTGCAGTTACAAGCTCAGCCTCAGAGCACGGAACAGTACCAGTGTTGTTCAGTACCAGGGCAGATGTACCTAGCAAGGGATAGCTTCAAGAGAACATTAAAAAAAATAATGCTGTACTACATCAATTTCCCCTTTAACTCTCTCCTTCAGAGTCCGTTCCAGCACGCTGCCTGCTGTCAAGGTGACAGCTCACTACCGCGCTTCCACCCCGATCCAGCCATCCCGCAGCCGGGACCCGCAGTTCCACAGCCCTTCTACGCCAAGCTCCGTGCCCAAGAGTGAGCTTTGACTCCCGGTTCGGGAGGGCCGGGGATAAACCACCCCGCGGACAGGCGCCCGCTCTGCTGCTACCAGCCGGAGCAACACAAGAGCCCAAGCCAGACCCACGCACGTTCAGGGGCACCTGGGGTTTCTCATCTCTCTCAAAGCCTCTCGTCCAGCTGGCTTCAGCCCGTCAGAGGCTACG
>KL284808.1:0-11838 GCA_000699545.1 Podiceps cristatus | reverse complement strand
CCAAATAATTTTGCTGCTTCTCTGAAGAGCTGTTTATACAGTAGTTTGCCTCTCCAGTATGTCTGCTTGTATTCATGATGCTTTTTATACACGCTGTTATTAATCACTTAATCAAGAACACTATTTGTACCTGCCAGAATTTCATACACTTTTTTTGGTGGGGTGGGGAGGAATATACATTCCATTAAGTGAAAGAACCTTCTCATTACTGTACTCCAAGGAGAAAAATCATTCCAGACAACACAAGGAAGCAAGTATTCTGGGCCACGGCTTTGGCTAGAACAAACTGGCAGAGATTAATTCTATGCCTAACCCTCTCTAGTCCCCGTGGGCCACTTTGGCAGCTAGGCACTGGTGTAGCACAGAGATGCTCCTGTCATTCACCGCTAAACACAGATGATGAAGAAAGAAGTGTTTGGATCATGGAAGCAACACATTTTTTGCAAACATAGTATCAGATTTCCATGACTTATTTGTTATAAATGTTTTTTTTGGTTTGAGATTTTTTTTATTTTTTGGGGGTTGGTTTGGGTTTTTTTTGTATAGCAGAAGAGCTAAAATGTGTTGCCCTATTTCATGGCATGTATCTCTAGCTTTTGCCACCTTGATTTCTAAATATGCACACACTGAAGTATGCAAGAAAAAAATGTTATGGTGTTTTTTTTTTTTTTTTTTTAGTGAAAACTTGCCTATACATTGCTTTGCATGTAACTGGTTAAGTCAGTAGTAATTTCAGAAAAGGACAAGATCAGAGCAAAGGAAGTGACAAACCGAGAAACAGATGTTACTACTACAAATTTCATTTTTAGAGCTGGCTGGACAACATCATTTGCAAAAATAAAGCTGGTGCTGTAAGGAAGTGCAATTTAGAAGTAGGAGGAGAGCTAACAAAATAGGATTATACACTGCAACTACTGAAAACTGATTCACTATAAATGAACTGATTTGCTCTAACTGGGGCTACATCATCTTTCAGGGTGACTTTGGCTAGATAGTGAAAATGTGTTTGGGGACCAGTGAGCACTAATTTACTGCTTTGGGTTTTGTTATTGTACAAGATTAAATATGTGCTCTAACCCAAATTGATTCTCTGAGGGCTCTGTTCCAAAATATTTTCATAATCATTGTTGTGGGATTTTTTTAATCTTCACTATAGTCTATTCCCTATATAGCACTTCTCAGGCAATGAGTCTTTCATTAGCCCTATTTAACAAATCCCAAAGTGTTAAACCGTTTGTACCATATCAGCAACATAATTCTTACAATAGGTGAAGCTCCTAAGTTTCTAATAGAATGAAATCCATTAGGTATTCTGTCATCCTGGAAGTTTTTTCAATTATTTACATGGAGCTGTTTGTTGGTACTTGTGTTACTGTCAGTAAAGTTTTAATGTCAATGAAGTTTTAGACAACCAGAGAAAAATATTATTTTAATTTATAATCATAATGAAAAAAGGTGTGAAAGCTATGATGTCACTTGCTAAAGGTTTCTAAATACTTATTTATTTTATTTTAATTTAATTTAGGTATTATCTCATTTTTATGAGATTAGTCATCCCTTGAACCATTCCTTCAACCCACTTAAAATAAGTTCTTTCCCTGTTGTTAAAAATTCTGACAAGGGGGGAAATCTCAAAACAAGCAAAAAAGTACTGTTCCCAAAACAATCAGGTTATATTACTTTTCTCCTGAGGTAGACTACAGTCAAAGATTTTTTTAAAAACACAAGATTTTCATTAAACTTCATAGAGGTTGGCAAATGTAGTTTCTCAGTGGAAAAAAGATTCTGAAGGTCCTTGAACATAAATAAAAATTTGAAAGGCAGGTAATCAAAATGATTACTCTTTAATGTCACTTCTACTGTCTGAATGTCCAAATTTCAAAACACCATATTTTTTTTTTGTTTTTTTTTTTTTTTATCTTTAATTTTACTTCAAAATAGTCAACATTTGAAAAAGTCAGACCAATCTGACTGTGGGAAATGTAATATTTTGTTTCTCCACTGAAGAAAAAAAATCCAAAGTTGAGTTCCAACTGGGCCTTCCAGCAAAGACTGTCCTTCCTAATTAAGAGAGAAGAATAATAGAATGCCATCAACATTGGTAGTGTTATCCAGACATCAGTGTTCCACTGAGGTTTTAAAAGACTGCAATTTATTTATAGAATACCAAGATATTGGTTAGTTTGGAAAAAGTCATAAATCTTCAGAAGTTTTTATTTGAATTTAGAGGTATAATAGCTGGAGAGAATATTTTAGTCATACCCACGTGAACAATTTGGCAAGGAAATCTTGCTGGTAGATTATCTTATTCAGTCAATATCTGTTGTGATTACTTTGAAAAGACATAGATGACCACAGACCTCTATCTTGAACCTTGTGACAGAAACCCAAATTAAAAATATTAAGTACAGATCAGAAGTCTCAATCAAGACTGTTTAACTGATATTGGAAGATGATTTTAATGTCAGAAAAAGTCAAAAAGTAACATCGGCTAAGAAGAGGATTTTGCTGTTTTATGGATACACCATAACTACATATAATCAATACATCCTTCATGGACAATTGGTCAGAGATTGCACTTTGTAAGAGATGATTTTCACTTTTACACGTTCAGTACAAAAACTCATGTGAGAACTATGTATGTGACACTAGTTTTATATAAAACATGAAAAAAAGGAGGGAGAATATTGGTATGTGAGGATTTTTGAGCCAAGCAGGCAGCACATAGGATAATTTTAAAGGATGTGTTTAATCTTTATTGAAAACTGTTTCTTTATTGTTGCTATAGGCCATAAGTTTGAATATATTTCTTTCAGCACTTTGTAACCTCCTGACCAGCAGTGACAGCCTTAGAAATAATCTGAAAATTCTTCTGACAAGCAACTTGTTATATTCTTGCCATCTCTCTGTATGTCATAAATGTTTAATTTTTGTCCTTTTTTTGAGTTTTGTGCATGGTCTGTTTGATTGTTTAAGTCCAAATCCAAAGATACTTAATTTGAAATTTACATTCAAAGTGAATGAAGTACTAAAAAGATTAGAACATACATGTTAGCTCACATTAAATAGATCCATAGATCTAAGGACACTGGTGTCCATATTTGCAACTTTATTTTGATTGTAAAAAGTAAACTTTTTTTTTTTTTTTTTTTCCTGCAGTCAGAATAGTGATTATAGACAAAAATGGGCAAAAACGTGAGATCAACAAGAAGCACAGCTATGAAAATCCCCAATTTTCCTGATGGAACCTCTTTGAAGTAAGAAAGGTAGCTGGGCTTCTGTATTGCTTCATAGGTATTTTTTCAATAAAAAAGTTCCATGTATCGTAAAATAGTTTGATTCCAACCCTGGTTCTTCACTGTTTTCAAGTCCAGACTCTGTTTAGTTTAAATTGGTTTACTCATTTTTAATAAAATATTAATTGGTCTCTTTCATAACCCTAAGCATTCTTTAAATAGCAGTCTTACATAGTTACATATATAAGTATGTTTTGTTGTAATTGAAAACACAGTTTTCTAGGTGTTGAAAATATGCTGTACCCAGTAAACAGATTTAAAAGATCTTATTTGTAATTTAGATGTTAGCTCAAAGTTTACTGGACTTGTGTTGGGTAAGCAATTTTGCAACTAAAAAGAGAGCTGTAGGGAATGCTAAAATTAAGAGAGGCTTAAAAAATAACTTTCCCTTCCCCTGAATTTTTCTAGGATCTCAAATTTTCTTGTTCATTAAGGTGAAATTACAAAAATTTTCACAAAAAATGTGTGTGAATGAAAGACTGAGAAATATTCCTCAACAATCCCTCCTTGGAGCAGTCAGACAGGTAGGCAGAACAAGTAGCAGGGCTGAGAAAGGGATTTGAGAAAGTGAAGAGAGACTCACTTTCATATTCCAAATTAGGCAGAGTCTTTTGTACCAAATTGCGTGGGATAAAAAAGTTCCTTTTTTACCAAATGTTGTATCCTATATTTATGAAAATCTCCTGATTAGAAGTTCAATTGAAATATGTATTTCTCCATAAGAAAGAAATTAAAATGGCTGTTCTGAGCAAAAGAAATAAAAGCCTAAATTGAATTACAATAGGTAACTACAATTAGATTTGAATATCGAAACTGCTTTTGAAAAAGTACCCTTTTGTAAAGGCTCATCCTGATCAATGCTTTGAATAACCCTTTGCTTTCTTGTGTCTTGCATATTCTTCAGGCATTTCCTGAAAAAAAAAGCATTGAGTTGGATTTTATTTATTTATTTATTTAAAGCTATAAGTTCACTTTCAGGAATGAAAGGGGATTGATTTTCTATACTCCTCAGGAAGAAAAAAATTCCATGGGGTAAAGAAAAGAACATTGATAGAAGTCCTTTACTTATCAACTTTCAATCTTCCATTTTTCTTTTTCTTTTCTTTTTTCTTTTTTTTTTTTTTTTTAATCCCATTCCCCGCCTCCCCCCCCACCTTTCTGTGTGTCTGGAGAATGCTTTAAAAGGTATCTGTAGTTTTTAATGGCATGGCTCAGATACAACCTTCAATAATAAAATTAATAAATGATTCTAATGTTCAAATACATTAAATACATTTGTTTTTAAGATAATACAAGTTATTTGAACAAAGGAGGTTATAAGTTTGTCATGAATGTGCATAAGCATAATTCTACTATATCCTAGAAAGGGAATTTTTTGAGAGAAGAAAATCCTTTACAATTAATACTTCTCATTTGAAGAAGAAAAACTTTTTATGTCTTTGAAATTTTTCACATGTGGACAATTTTGTGGAAAGGTAATTCCTGAAATTGTATTTCTCCTTATATTTTATTACATTCTTCGTTTCTGTCTTTTACTTGGAAGCCAAGCAAGCTGAGTCTTTTAGCATTGCAGCTTTCTATAACAGCTTCAAAATTATGTCCCTCAGTTAGACATAATTGAACCTCAGAGTCCTGCTTCACACAACTGATTGATATGAAAGAGATGCTAGATAACTTACAGAAACAGTTCTAGTAGCAAGCATTTTAACCTAAACCTGTACTTCTCCAAGTAAGCGACAAAACTAGTAGTTACAGTTCCATGGTGGATTTTTTGTGTGTTTTTGGTTTTTTGGTGGTTTGGGGGTTTTTTTTTTGTTTGGGAGTGTTTTTTCCTCTGTAATGACGGGGGTTTTTTTGTGAGCAGTTACGGAGAGTCAGGACAAGAAGGGGGAGTACATTCAAGACCAGGTTGGATATGGCTCTGAGCAACCTGATCTAAATGCAAATGGCCCTGTTTATGGCAAGGGGGTTGGACTAGATGGCCTTTAGAGGTCCCTTCCATTTTTCACATGTGGACAATTTTGTGGAAAGGTAATTCCTGAAATTGTATTTCTCCTTATATTTTATTACATTCTTCGTTTCTGTCTTTTACTTGGAAGCCAAGCAAGCTGAGTCTTTTAGCATTGCAGCTTTCTATAACAGCTTCAAAATTATGTCCCTCAGTTAGACATAATTGAACCTCAGAGTCCTGCTTCACACAACTGATTGATATGAAAGAGATGCTAGATAACTTACAGAAACAGTTCTAGTAGCAAGCATTTTAACCTAAACCTGTACTTCTCCAAGTAAGCGACAAAACTAGTAGTTACAGTTCCATGGTGGATTTTTTGTGTGTTTTTGGTTTTTTGGTGGTTTGGGGGTTTTTTTTTTGTTTGGGAGTGTTTTTTCCTCTGTAATGACGGGGGTTTTTTTGTGAGCAGTTACGGAGAGTCAGGACAAGAAGGGGGAGTACATTCAAGACCAGGTTGGATATGGCTCTGAGCAACCTGATCTAAATGCAAATGGCCCTGTTTATGGCAAGGGGGTTGGACTAGATGGCCTTTAGAGGTCCCTTCCAGCCTGGATTATTCTATGATTCTATGAAATACGTGCTGTTACAAAAACCTGCAGACCTTCATCAGGGAGTTCATATGGAAGAGTGTGGTTGCAGATGTCTCTACGTAGCTCTTTTCCCACTATCCCTAAGACTATACAGAACTAAAGAACTGAGAGATTACTAAAAAAAAAAAAAAAAAAAAAAGAGTATAGATCTTTTCAGAAGAATGTTTTCACCATGCAGTCCCTAGATAAGTGAAGAAATAGCTTGATTTAGAAGTCCTGTTTCCAATTTTCTGTTTCATAGTACTGTAACATACCATCTGTAATTGGTCACTGAACTATCAAAAATCATTTAAAGCTTCTTTTCATGCACCATAGAAGGAAATCCAACAGCAAATATGTCGTCCTCAATACCTCTTGGCAATCTAGGTCCACATCTGATACATGTTTGCATCTTTATTAGATTTGGACTATAAATCTCTTTTAAGGTATGCATTTAAGGTGATGTAAATTTTACCTTCCAATCTACCTGATATCAACAGGAGTGGTCAAAACAAAGGTTGTGAAAAATTGATACTCTTTCTTTTATTAAGTGACATTTTTCAGACTAAATGTGAATAAAGTAAAATGACTGTGTTGATCAACTTATTCTAGTTATCCAGGCTAAGCCAATGACCTCAGACAAAGAACAGACAAATCCTACCTTTTCTCCTAAAAATTGGAAGGATGTGATTTTTAGATTGATCTTTGTTAGTATCTTCAGCAGATCTTCCAAATCGCCACAATTTAATGAAGAAAAATCTCATTTTCTCAGTGGAGAGTCACATATTTTCTCTCTAAAACTCACCAAAGTGTAAATGCAGAATGGTACATGACAAAGAAGGGGAACTGGGGCTAGAATTGAAATACTTGATTCAAAGACAAAACCTCTGACATTTATTAGGAAAAAAAGTTGTCTGTTTATTAGTTCCAAAATTAGAATGAACCATAGTTGTTATAAAGGGAATATAGGGATTTTTCTTCAGGAATAAAGAGCTACTCTGTTACCTCAGGGGATGGAAGTTTGCTTGGTTTTGACACAGGGGTATCTCTGGAGCTAATACTTTGCATTAACAGATACAAACAATTCACTGAAATTTTGTGTTTACTTGGAGACTATGTGCAAACTCACAGAATTACAACAGTTGGGTCAAACTCCATACTTCAGATAAAAATACCCTTAATTCAAAGGCACTGCAGCTGACAGAATAAAATGTTGACAGCAGTAGAAAGATCAAACTCTCACACAGTTATTTTTAACTCAGCATTTCAGAAATACATGATTTATAGGAGAAATTCTGAAACACTCGCCCCCCAGGTCTGTTACTGAAGCTTATATCTTTTCATATTTTAGTCTGTCCAACATATGTAGACAGAAACACCTCAGATCATTAATATATACCTGTAGGACCAGAAATATAGTAAACTATACTTTCTAAACTATGATTAACAACATTTTTTGCTTGATTTGATCAGAGTGACAGTTAGTGTAGTAACCTATGACTGAACCAAAAACATGGAAAGAGAAGTGTAGCTTTCACTGCGTTAAAATTTAAGATTTCTTGAAAGAGATAGTTAAGGAAAGGAATGTAACACATTGGAGAAGAAAAGTCCCTTTGAGGACTGTAATTCTCTAAAGTATGCAGGGTCATTATAAGCATTAAAGAGAGAACTGGAACACAGAATCTGTGAAAACTTGGAAATAAAGATAGCTGACTCAAACTCTGAAACATATCAACTGCAGGTTTCCAAAGCTCCTGGATGTCCGATCAGCAGATTTTGTCAGGTCTTGTTAAGCAGCACTACATGCCTCTATTCATTTTTTTAATGGCTGAATATATATCCAATCAAGCTTATCTGTTAGAAGACAGACATTTTATCTCAGTTATTGCCTGCTCATCAGCTTACCGTAGAGGCTTACACTGTAGCAACAAGACAGTTGCAGGAACTGTAAAACAGTATGGCATATTCAGATGTATACCATGCTATTTGCATGTGTAAGCACTCATCTGTCTATGAAACCAGAGCATTTTGGTAACATAAGGACTGAGTATCCAGCATACTGTGTTCATTCTTGCATTATCAATCAGGTTAAGGAAATCAAGCTATGTGCATATAAGTACTTTGTACCTAAATCATATTTTCTATGACAACTTTATAATTATAATAAATAAGCTGAATATCAAATTACCTTATTGGTATAACTGGCAAAATCGTTGTCCAGTTATTTGGCTGTCTGTTACCAAAAATTGGGGAATGCTTCAGACATTCTGGTGATAAGCAGCATACAAAATCTGAAAACTCATGCGCAAATCAAATCTGCAGTGTCCATTCATATTCCATCTATATGTGATCGTCAATCTGTGTTGTTCTCATATCTGGCAATCTAAACAGTGGTGAACTAAAATACTTCTGCTGACTTTGTGTAATCCATCTTTCATTTTAGGACTTTGTACCTTCATTAAATTCCATCAATGCATAGAGTATCCTTCAAGTCTAGGCTTTGCATTTGGAGCTCTGGTTTAGCAGAAAGATGTACTGTTTCTTGTCTGGTTGGCAGGCTTTCTCTTGATAAAATGCCACAGGCATTTCAAAAGAGATAAATGACTTAACCTAAATAAGTTTTGCACGTTCTTTTGGTCTTATTCTTTGCTTTTCCATCCAAACTCATTTCCCTTCTAAGCTATACATGCATGAAGCAGATCCTGAAGATCTTTGCACTTTAAAATTGCAGCAGAACGTTAATAGTTCTTTTTAATTCTTTTTATTCCTCACTCCAGCAGGAAGATATCCCGATTGACTGACAGTTGGGACCTACCAGCCTATCTGTAGTGCCATGCTAACACTTCTAGACACAAGCTAGTGCCAGTAGAGGTATGCTTTAAAGGTACTTAATTTTGCCTAGAGAATGGAATTTAGTAGAAGCATTTAAAAAGATGGATCTTGTTATCCTCAGTTTAGAATTGTTTTAATCCTATTGAAATAGGTTTTGCACATATAAAGCTTATATTGCTGCAATGTTCTAGTGCAAGAATGTGTAATATATGGAGTTAACAAGCAGGTACTTGCTACCATAATATGAATGAACAGTCTACATACTTCTCTACCAGTACATATAAATTCTGTCCTAAATCAAGCTATTAAAAAAAAAAAAAAAAACCCAAACACAACCCCCCCCAAAATCAGTTAAATTGGAGTTCCTGTGTTTTTTATTTGCTTCTCTAAATGAGTATTTGATGAAAATTCACTGAAACAGAGTCCTTTAAAGAAAACTTTTTCTAGGGGGAAGAATCAAAAAAAAAAAATCTGAAAAATAAAATGTTTTTTAGTATTTTTTACCTTCTAAGTCTTACCTTTGCTTTCGCTCAAGACAGTTGTAGTCATGGTCAGGAACTTACCAATTTTTGGTGATGAAATTGAATGCTTGGAGTGGAAACCGTTTGCCAAGGGAGGCAAACTTATGTTGCTCACTGATTCAAAGTTGTTTGTGAAATTATGACTCTCAAAATATATGCTTCTAACTTCCTGTCTCTTTGGCTTTTGTATCATTCCCCCCTGCCCCTCATTATTATATACATATTATTAGCACAATGTATTTACTTATCTAGCATATTGTTATTCCAGTATGACTTCATAACTTTAACCCAGACAGATAATTGCTCCATTTGAGCAAAACTTATGCCTAATTCCTAATTGTCACCTCAGTTATATGTGTATTCTAACTCCTATGACTAAATTTTTGAATCAGTATTCCCTTAACCCCCATCTCTACCATTTAACAGTGGTATTAATATATTTCTGTTCTACTTAAGATCTTTCTCTTGCAGTATTCTGTTTCTCCTTTCTGTTCTGCTATCTCATTCCTTTTTCTAACTTGCTCATGGCACTCTTCTTAGGAAGTGCCTCTACTATTTTTGCATGAGGTGTCCCAAAAGAATTGGATATAATTATTTTGCATACAAGAGCTTAAAATATCCAAGTCTAGCGGCTTAAGCATTCAAAATAGATGATCTTTAGATTTTGAAAACTGAAAACATTGTCAGACTGAAAGGACTCCATGATAAACTTTGTCTCACATGCTTTTGAATTACTTGGTTTGTTCTGCCAGCAAATGTGTGGTTTAGTGGTAGGAAAAGAAGGAATAGTTACCATAGTAACTGTCATGCAATCCACTGCGGTGCTTATGTTACTGTACCTCTGAGACAATGCAAAGCTGCCTTCTTAATCCCTTTAGTGTTCCTGGTTGAATGGTGTATGCCTAGTAAAGTGGCACTTGTAGGTCCCTTGGCTGTACACTCTATTTTCCATCTCCTCCTCAGTAAAGTAATGGACCTCCTGTAAGCACTATGAGATAAAAAAACAAGCCCAACATTCAAAGACAGGAACTTAGTTCTCTGCTTGAAAAACACACAACTTTCCCCCAGACTATAATGATTGTGATTTTATGAGCTTTTTGTACATCCTCCTAAAATTTTTAAACACTAAGTGATGCCAATAGAGATACAACGAACCTTGTTCAAACCATAGAGGATGCCTCAGTAACAGCTTAATTTTTCCTAAGATAATTTTATGTATTTAGTTTGTCGCTTGCTAGACTCAGTGAACATTGGGGACAAAATAAGACAAACCTCATAAAATTAAAGCTTAGGTGATTGTTTAGTTTTCGATTTTGACACATTTAACATCTGCTAGATTTCATCTAACACCATGGAATGCCTGAAAGTTGTGGTACCAGTGAGGTGGACAGCTTCAAATGAATACAGCATTTTGTAGCAGCTTTGTCATTAGGTTTTTATGTCAATGCTATTTCATCAATAGCATGATGAACTCTGTTTCAGTGAATTTTCATCAAATGGCATGTTGCCATTTGAACTTTGACGAGAGTGGAGGAAAATAGGAAAATTTTTTAGGGAATTCTCTGGAAGAGTTAACTAAACATTTTTTGTTATTGCATATTGGATAACACATTTAAATATTAATTCAGAAAGAGAATAGATTGAAAACTTAATTAAACCTAGAAATTATGACACTTGCCTGAAATGTGGGGCAAGGGAATATCTGCTGTGCTGAAAATTCAATTGATCTCTAGGAAGTGAAACAACATTAACTATAAATGCTTCTGTGTTTTAAATGTTCCCATGAGATGTATTGGTTCAAAACAATTGCACCTTTTTGACTGCACTTTTTAAGGATTCTGAAAAAAACCCTCTAATTTTAGCTATTATTTCAGGAATTTTCATTTTTCTCCTGTGTCTGAATCATGATGTGTATGCTATTTTCTCCACTGACTTTTCTCTCAGGATGTCTTTTCTTTTTAGTTTGCTTGCATCTTAATTTAGGAAAGTCCTGTAGCACAAACACAAATTCTCTTGAATGCTTAAGGCATTGGAGTTTGATTCTGAAAAGTTTCAGTTTCCAGCAGTCTAAACTGAGAATTTTCTCCCCTTGCCCAAATGCCTCTGTAGTGCTAAACAGTTGTAGATCATACATGACTTGTAGGTAGCTATGAAAATGCTTCTGCAAAACCTAGATTGATGAGTCTCTAAGCAGTAGCACAAGTGAAGTTATACTGGTAGTATTTCAATGTTAGAGTGTAGGTTATAAATAATATTTTTATGATTCTCGTTCCTATAAACAATAATGATTTAAAATTTTGAACTTGCATATTTGCATACACAACTTGAGTTTTAAAGGTAAAATGTGGCATTTTGTGCATCATCAACAAGGACGCAAAACCAGATCCAACAAATACTTGCTTTGTTCTTGTGCAGCTTTCAGCATCTCCTTTCATTTATGAGTGTGAGATCATTGTTTTGACTTACATTTGACAAAAAAATTGACAAAAACATTTGACAAAACAAAACATTTGAATGAATCCATGGAAGTCTATTAGGAACCATAAATAACTTTCAAAGTTAATGGGGGAAAAAGTATGATTGATATATATATCTATATCTATATATAT
>JMFS01118897.1:0-23315 GCA_000699545.1 Podiceps cristatus | reverse complement strand
ATTCCCTCAGGACTCTGGGATGCATCTCAGAGATAATAAACAGATAAAGTATAGTTATTATCTATTAAATGAATAAACATTAAAAAGTCTGGGTTTAGACTCACATCTTCCAGGGTTCACTCTTGAAGTCTGAATTCCAAGTTGGTGTTAGCATTGATAACATGAAGAAATTTGTGTCAGTACCTGTTGTTCAATAGCTGTCTGCGTGGAAGCTGATAGAGCACTTCTATTATTATTATTTCTGGATTAGTTTAATCCACTTAAGGTAAATCAGAAAAACACTTTTCATCATGTAACATGCACATATGAGAAGCCATTCTAAAATACTCATTCTCCTTAAAAACTTAAATTTTGCCTTCATGTGAAACAGCACTGCAGAAGGGTCGTACCCGTAGTGCTGTTGCTGTTTCTCTGGTGTATTGTTCCAGTTTGTTTTCTCCTTTGCCTTTTCACATCATCTTTCTGACTGAGTGTTTCTCATGTGGTTTTCTCATGCATTTCTCTTTCGGCCTCTTTTCCTCCCTTGGCCATGTCTAACATGTAAAGAGGAGATCAATGCAACCTAATTTTCAAACTGAGTCTTCTGATTGTAACGATAGTCCTGTCATGGCAGTCTGTCTTACACACCCGTAGTTGGCTTTTCAGCCTCAGTTTTGCAACAAGATTGCTGTTTCATAGGAGAAGTTGAAAGCTGCATCTACCCAAGTTTTGTGTCATTACTGGTATAATGTAAGCCTTTTACCACTTTAAGGAGCTATGTTTCTATAAAAACAGTTGTATATGTCTGACTGCTCAGTGGGATCCAGAAAATGACACCAGTGTTTGTGTTAGTGGCAGTGTTTGGTTAACCATTTCCCTTTACTGTAGAATTTTCTTGTTTTAACCTGTTAAGCTTTACTGCGTTAGTGTACATAGGCTTCTGTGTGTATTCATTTTGCCTAAATTAGTTGTTTAGCCTCTCTACCTATTAAAAATGAGCACGCAAAAATGGCAGCTGTTACGTGCCGTGAGTTGCACTCGTGGGGACTCTGCCCTTCTCATTGTCTGTACAGAGAGAGTCTGAACTTGTGGTACCTACTCCTTGTAACTATAGACCACCTTCTATATGTAGAAAGTATATATACACAGAATACCTTGCCCCTTTATCTGCTTTTTTTGGCTTCTTAAATTGGAACCAAAATTTGTCCCCTCCTAGCTGTTGGTTGGCACGTTATCAGCTCTTCCCTGATGTGGTTCGTTTTCTTCTACCTCGTCATGGAACAGATTCAAACATTGAAGTTCACTTTGAGTTTCTTCTTGTGGCTTCTGCATTTCTGAAATCTTTAAAGTTTGTAATGATCTTTGTTTTTGGAATGATTAACCTCGATTTTCTACTACTGAGTTCTAGATGCAACTATTCAAATAATCCTTAATTTTTAAATATCTGTCTGACTCCTCACTAAAATATATATCATTTTATTGAGGCCATGTAAGTTTGATTTGTTCACAGAATGTTACGAATGCTGCTATAACTTTTGCAGAAACATTTTATTCTGACTGAAAATAAGGCAGTTGGCGTCAATCAACCGTGCCTTTTAAAGTAATTGCTTTGCACATAAGATCGTGTTGTAGGCAGCAGAGGGAGCTCAAAAATAATTTTTTGTGTTGTTGGCTTTTAGTATCAAGCAGGGCCTCTCATTAATCCATGTATCTCAACTTAAAAATTAAATACAGAAAAAGGATGTTTGGTTGTCACTAAAAATAGATTGGTTAGTTTTATCACTTTGTTTTCTGAACAGGAAGCAATGCATCAGGGAACACTGGCTCAGCACAAACTAACCCAGGAGTGCTTGGAATGGGAGGAGGTGCAACTGTATTACCTGCCTTTGAGTACAGAGGCACTTGGATACCCATCCTGAATGTAACAGTACAAGGCAGTGCTAAAGCTACCTAGTAAGTACCTCTGTCTTTTTGAAAATGTATATAACAAATATTTTTATTTCCATCTTGATGGTTTAAGTATTTTTTTTTTGTTAGAGAATATGGAGATCTTCATTTCACTGGCATTGAGTTGTAGTATGGATTCTCTTTTTGTTGGTGCCATGAGGTGTTATGATTTTTTGCTGTTTTGTCTGAATGCTCTGGATTCTGATCCAAATGTCCCCTGTGGCTTTAGCATCTGTTGTGGTTTTTTTTCTACCATACTGTTGCTGTATTAACTCTTCACTTTTAGGCCTCACTACAGTATATAACAATTTTAGAATATCTTTTGCTGAGTTGTGCAATGGGAAACATTAGGGGCATTAAGCAAACAGGACATCAGTGAGAGTGAAAGCTTTCTTACACCAGCTTTACTGTATTTACAGTTTTTATTAAACAGAATATTGTGGTAGATACTGGCCACGTTGTCATTCCAAACAATATATTGACCTGTATACGAAGGTTAGACTCTGAACGCTTCTTAGAATGACCCATTACTTTGTCATGACTTTGTATAAAGGAGATTATTCACAGTTCTAAACTGAGAGCACACTATGTTACTTCCGAAATAGTGCAAGTTTTTTCATGTCAGTCATGACCATTGAAGGGTCAGTCTCTTCTGAACTGTAAGTTATTTGTACAGTCCATGAAATTTTGGCATACTAATACTCAGTGAAATCAGCAAATATCCTGGATCTTAGTACTTGTTTAAGGTAGAAACTTCTTTATCTGCATTTGAGACACAAAGGGCAAATTCATCCTCAGATTTCAGTAGTTTAACATGTATGTGTTGACTTGACTTTTTGTTCCAGCAGTGGCCATGAATGTTATTTTAGGTTACCTGACTGTTCTCAGGAAATGCGAATTTTTAACAGAAGTGGATGTAAGCTAGTTCATGCTTTGGCTAGCTACTACAACCTCCTGCTCTTCTCCCTTTTCTTTTTTCTTACTTTCTATTAACTGGCTCAAGAACATTGTAGCCACCATGAGTCTCCTGTGCTGCTTTGAACTTAGTTGTGTATTACCTTTGGATCCCTCCAGTGACTCCATGATTCCTTCTGAGTAATTTTTGCATTCTTTCTTTCTTCTGGGTAAGATTATGAAATCGTTGCTAGCATGTCTTGCCAGCAGTTTTTCTCCTCTCTTGTGCTTTTGTCTGTAGTCCTTTCATGTAAGGAGATGACTAACTGTAACTGTAGATTTTGGTCACATCCTAACATTGATTCCCTCCTACTGCTGCCATTAGATTTTCATGCAACAGCCACATCTTATACTTCTACACAGGGATTTAATTGGAGATGTGAATTGTGAACAGAGCTATCGTAAGTCTTTTTGCCGGTGTGGGCCTGTCTCTACCCAGACCACTGTGCCTTATCTTCCTCTACATGAGAAAGTAAATGTTTTTAAGGGGAATGGACAAAGACAAGATTTGTCTTGGACACATGGATTTGTCTTGGACAATGGACAAGATTTTTCATGGCCATTCCCATGTAACTGTAACAACTCACTTCATTTATTCGGTAGTTTGCTTTCCTGTCTTTGAAAGTAAGAGTACATCGCCTCTACCTTACAGGTACATTGTAACTTTATAGTTACAATAGTTTTATAAACCAAGAATGATTTTAATTAGAGCCATATATCTATGTACACACTTATTTGTAGACAGAGGGTGAAATGTTGACCATTTGATTTACCTATACTGCCTATGCCCCCAGCTATCTAAGGCAGCCACCTTCAGGAAATGGGAGGTAATAACTGAAGCGTTAACACGTTTGGGAGAAGGAAAGTCATTTGTCCAAAGACGATTGGTGACACTATGGCATAAAAGTGCCTTTGGTATATTGCAGCTAGAATGCCTAGCCATTTTAAGAGTAGTTGATGATGATGAGAGAGCAAATGATGAAATAGTGGTTGCTGGGGTAGCAGGTAGTTTTTGTTACAGACTGTCTCTCCTTGTGTAGACGCTGCTGCTATGGTAGCTACAATCTGTTTCCTGTTGGGTTTGTAACTAAGCAGTTCTTTGTGCTTTTAAGGTAGAATATGAAGAAAAGTGGCAATGAGGCTGCAGTTCCAACATAGTGATGTTCTGATTGCATGGTTTTCAGCAGTGAATCACATAGACATTTCCTCTTCCTACAAGTAACTTCCATTGTTTACCTATGCATGTAGGTGATGAATATTTGGTCATATATTACCTGGCTATAACAGGCTTTTCCAGTCACATGGACTCAAAGATAACAATAATGGAACGTCTGACTTGTTCTCGAGTTGTTACAACTATATTCACACTGTCATGACTTTTTGACAGTCTTTAAAGTATTTATTTGCACATCTAAATAGTGTACTCAGGGTTTGTACCCTGTCATTTACTGTTTTATTTAGTGACTCATTTACTCTTTTCCTTAATGACTTGCTTAATCAAGAAGTTTATTTTCTTGAGGTGCTATAAATCTTGAAGGATGGTATTTGGGGCCTATTTGTACTTAACATTCATTTGGAATCTTGATTTTTATTACTGCTTTTAATCACAATGGTATTATTACATACTTACTTGTCATACTTTCAATTTTTCAGTTTGGAAATGCTGGACAAAGTAGAGCCACCTACGATTCCTGAAGGCTATGCCATGTCGGTGGCATTTCACTGTTTGCTGGATCTCGTCCGTGGTATCACTACCATGATTGAAGGAGAGTTGGGAGAAGCAGAAACAGTCAGTCAAACCACAACTGAGACAAGTTCATTACCAGCACAGTCTTCAGAGCAGCAAGAGTTGCAGTCTGTATCTGACCAATCAGAGAAAGAAATAGGTATTTGAAAATGCAAACAGTATATAAAATACGGCAGTTTCATATAAGGCAAGATTAAAATAGTTCATGCTTTGTTGCTTAAATTTATTGTTTCTAAATCATATCTAAAAACTTTTAATGAAGTGGGTGTTTTGGTTTGTGGTTTGGTTTTTTGGGGGGGGGCGTGTTGGGGTTTTTTTGTGTGTGTTTTTTTGTAAGAGAACAGCAGTAGTCTCTCAAAAAAAATACTTGACTGTCCTATAGCACCTTAGCCGTAGACTACTTATGGTCTATTAATACTGTTTTACATGTACGTATGTGCGATATGAGGGGGAAACAACAGGTGTTCTGTTTTCCAGAACTACAGTTCTGCCTCCCGTGTCCTTAATTCTGCTTAACACCGAGATCCAAGGTCACAAGAGACAACCTGACTAAGAGAAATGTGGCAGTTATGACCACATTAAAAGAAAAATGGGTTTCTAGTAACAAGATAAAATATGTGAATGGAGAGATTATAAATAAGATTGAAGTAGTTAGGGGAGAATGCCTTTAAAAGCAGAACTAACTTGAAGTGAGACTTGTCTCAGTGCAACAGATGAGGAGCCTGTGCATGTACCTACAGAGAGCCTTGGCGCTTGGGCGATTCTGGCTTGCGTGCCTGGGGGCCGGGGCACTGAGGCTCCGCGGTGCTGCAGGCGACACCACCAGGGCCGCGCCTTGCCGTGGCACGGTAGGGGCGGGGAGGTGTGGAAACCCTACAGGCAGGTTGTAGTGGGCCTGTTAGACCTGTATTTTTTTTTCCTATTAAATTAATGAAAAAAATATGGAGGATTATGAATACCAAGGGAGGGTATTTTCCCTTCACTGCAAAATTTCAGCAGGTTTCTTATCCCACATTTATGCACTTCTGAATCTTTGTTTTTACAGACAAAGATTAAAAATAGCTATATATACCTTTATAATGTTTTTGATGTAACTTAGAATAAACATTGCCTTGGTGACACTTTTTTACTTTATCAATGTTACTTTAAATGCAACTGTTTAAATGGTACTAGTGTGAGTGTGTTTGTGTATACGCATATACATGTCTGTAAACATACATATAAAAACACTTTAAAAGATGCAGTAGCAAGCATTTTGTGATATAATTGAAAGTCATGAAGTAAAATATTGTGTTTCTTCTATAAACAAGTATATGTATTTCTTTCAAGTTAGCAGAGCTGTCTGGGAAGAAATGGTGAATGCTTGCTGGTGTGGTCTTCTGGCTGCTTTATCCCTCCTACTTGATGCAAGGTATTTGGTTTTTTCATTTCTCTTGATTTTTCAGAGATGACATTCCTAGCTATATTTTGAACTGACTTTTGATACCAGTCGAGTTGACTGTTGTATGACAGTGCTGTTCATGGTACCTGAGCAGACAGGTTTGTGGGTTAGTGATGGCTAGACTGAGTGAAGATCTGTTAAGCGTAAGTCACACAGAAGTCTCCAGGAGTCTAACATCAACCTTTAGTGTATTTCAACATAGAACAATTAGTTACTTTTTGAAAGGCTTATATTTGAGCTATTTATATTATTTTTATTGCTTTTTACTTTGTCAGAATGTTTCAACACATTGAACTGATTCTACCCATGTCCTGATTACTGTTGTTAATAGACTAAATAACATCTCAGTACTTGTACTCTGCAGTCTTTGAAGTGGAAAAGCTGTTCACTAGATAACAACTTCAGTGACTTAATTGTCTCTTTCAAAGAGTCTTTAGTTATCAAACACCATTTTCTGAAATTAGTGTTAAATATCTTCTCATAGTCTCCTTTGCCAAGTCATTCAGAACTAAAGACCGATTTTATCAGAAATGGTTCTGAAGAATTTTGTTGATTGGTTATGCTTGCTCTTCAGTATTTATAGTGTTGACAGATTTAAAGTATATGTTCTCATTACTTTGAGTTTTGGTTGGCTGCCTGCTTCTGTACCTCAAATTAATTCTTACTAAATAATGTGTACTCTTTCAGCACTGATGAAGCTGCCACTGAAAATATTCTAAAAGCAGAATTGACCATGGCTGCACTTTGTGGAAGACTGGGTCTTGTAACATCAAGAGATGCCTTTATCACTGCCATTTGCAAAGGATCATTGCCTCCTCACTATGCCCTTACTGTATTAAACAGCACAACTGCAGCTCTGTCCAGCAAATGTAAGTATTTAAGTTTTCATTAATTGTTAAAATGTCTTTAATTTTGTTCCAGGTATCGTTTTCTAAACCCAAATTTTCTCAGCATGTGACTGTAAAGATATGCCACTGTAGTATTTAGCTATTCTAAATTACGTTAGAGTCCTCAGACAGGATCTAGACCGCCTGCTTTTCAGAACTAGTTAGTCTTGCAGCATCTGTTGGGTATCATTCCAGTCAACCTAAAACTTCTTGAATGCTTAGCATACGTCAGAAGTTCATATTCTAAGGACATCTATCTATCATCCTAAAGAGCTGTTAGGATATGTCATTAAGACATTCAAATTCTGAAAAGGTCGCTGGGCAACTCAAATGCTTAAGAGCTGGCTAGGACAACCTTCATTTGTAGTGTACTACAGTCTTTTCTACAATTGTCTACTGATGGTAGCACGTAGTGCATAAATGAGAGGTCATAAGTTCTGGGCTTTGTTCAGCTTACAAGAAGTTGAACCGGTGCTTCCCACATCCTGAGAGAATTTTGTAATTCATGGGATATGCCAGTTGAGGATATATTGTTTCTAATTTTGAAAATGAATTACTGTATACCAAGAAGTGCAACTGCTTGCAGATGGATCTAACATTAGACATCTTAATATAAACCAAAAATATCTTAGTCTGTAAACAAGGACCAGCACCTTTATTCCAGCCCACAAGCTAAGTCTGTGAAGCAGTACGCATGACTGAGCTACTCTGTGGAAATGAAGTAGTGAAATTAAGTTATTTTATATAGGTTACTCTTCTTTTTACAGATGAGTTGTAAAAAAGGTGTCCTGAAGTCCTGTATTGGAAAAACATGACGACATATCATTTATGACACCTTCATTTTCTAAGTGTGCTAGTACAGTAGTAGCCCACAGTGATACCATTGCACACAATTACCACAGATAACTGAGTTGAGACGTAGTCTAATGCTCGTATCTTAGTGCAAATATTTCAATCTCGACATAAAATGTATTATTGTATTGCAAGCAATATCTAATAGTGAGAGGGAGTAATTACTAGCTCCTTGAACCCTGTAAGGCAATGACATAGTAATCTAAATATAACTAAAGGTCTCAAAGTGAGCTACCTTAAAGCTAATACTGTGAAAAAATTCTCTGAAGCGTGTTTGCCAGAAGGTGGTTGTTACTACAAGTATGTACTGGAATTTTAATTTAGGGTTTTTTTTCTTTTCAATTTTCCTCTAGCATATTCCATTCAGGGGCAGAACGTTCAAATGATCAGTCCCTCAAGCGAGTCTCATCAGCAAGTTGTAGCAGTAGGACAACCCTTAGCTCTTCAGCCACAGGGAACAGTAATGGTAAGTACAAGTTGTAAGTGATCTCATTCTGTTCAACTGCTGCTTTCTGCATCTCAATGTGTCTCAAAAATAGGCAACAGATGAACAGCATTCTTACAAATAATGGTTACCTGAAATGCTGTCCTAGGCTTTTAATTTTGAACAGGCCTGGACAGCAAAGTTCTCTAACTATAAAGAAGATTTACTCTTGTTTTTTATCTGACTCTTGGCTCAGCAGCTGCCATCCATGCCGTTTGAACCTTCGGTCTTAGCTCTGTTACGTACCTGTGTGTGAAGGTTCACTCATGTGGTTATTTTTAAGATAGGCTCTGATTTTGTGGAGAAGATGCACTTAAAGCTTGAGTACTTGAACTCGTATCTTTGATAATAATGCGAAACTGGGAGGAGAGGGTGGTGATCAAATCGTATTCAACCCCAGCAAGATAAGACTGAGAGAAGGAGAGATACTGAACTACTTCTATAAAAAAGATACATTGCACCAGTGCAAAAAAAATGTAATCTTTAAGCTATTTAGTAAAAAATTGCAAGTTTCCTAGAAACACTGTTATTGTAGAATAATAAAAATGTTGTGGTCTTTTTTTTTTTCCCCTTCCTTTCAAGCTGACTTCAAAAAATATCCAGTGTATGAGGACATTACTCAACTTAGCTCACTGCCATGGGGCTGTTCTTGGTACATCATGGCAACTTGTCCTGGCAACTCTTCAGGTATAATAGGAAATATTTATGACTTGCTTTTATGCCTGCCTTTTTTGCCACAATTTAGTTTTGAATTTTAATGTGAGCAATAGAAGCAGGTTTGATTCTACTCATGGTATAGTTTGAATTGCCTTAAGTAAGTACTGTGGCATTTCCTTTAAATTCTTATCGGCTGTAAGGCTGCCAGCTAGCTCGAGTACAATGTTAGCTTCCTCTCTACCTGAAAAAAAACTTTTCTGCTGAAAATAATCCTTTTGTATTTCAGCATCTTGTGTGGATTCTGGGACTGAAGCCTGGTGTTGGGGGTGCATTAAAACCTGGAAGAGCTGTAGAAGGGCCCAGCACAGTAAGCACGATTGTTCATTTTACAGTTAATGATTATATGGCATTTTCTACTGCAATCTTGTAGACAAATTTTTGTCACTTTTTCAAGGTTCTGACTACAGCAGTTATGACGGATCTGCCAGTTATATCCAACATACTTTCAAGGCTTTTTGAAAGCTCACAGTAAGAAACCTTATCTTATAATTAAAATAATATGTATATCAAATTTGGCAGTGTTTTGATAGCTGTTATTTTTCAGGTATCTTGATGATGTGTCTTTACATCACTTAATAAACGCCCTTTGCTCCTTGTCTTTGGAAGCCATGGATATGGCCTATGGAAACAATAAGGTATAAAAGAGTTCTTTATGTTCTTTGTAGATGTTTTTGTGAAACGGGCAGAAGACTTGTACATTTGTCCTTTAAGCTGTTTCTAATATTAAGACAGTAATACATTTGATACTCTAGAGTGAAAAATAAAAATTATGAACTAGAGAATGTCTTGTTCATAATCGTTTATACAGTTACTGAATTCTCTGAACATTCTCATTGTGTTCCTGCTATGTTTTTTGTTGACTAAGGAATGTCATGTGTTTCCCTTAATCAGATTGTGGGTGGATAAAACATTTAAATGCCTTTGTAATTTCAGAGGTTAGGGATTCTGAATAGCACAGTATGTTCTGTGAAGTGCTCATTTTCATTTCAGTTTTCTTTTATAATATATGTCAGCAAAATCCTGACAATTTGGATATTAAAAAAGCCCTGGTAATTTGTATTTACTTTGGGAAATTATAGTATTCCTGTCAGCTTCAGTAAACAACCTTTTAGCCCAGAAAGGTTAAAGACTCTGTGATTGAATAAGATTGAGTGTATATTCTCCTAGTCATAATGTAATCCCAGAGGAGAGATTCTGAAGGGTTTTCCTCGATCTATTACACTAGAGATAATGATGACAGAAAGCATGCTTTATAATATATGACAATTACAGCAACAGTGAATGAATTAAAATAAGCAAAGTCCGTGTTTAAAATCACTTGAAAATGGGAACACAGACTAATTCCAGCGCAACAGTCACTTTGAATATATGTTGATTAAAAAAAATTATTAAAATAAACTTGTCACAAATATTTGCATATGTCTGATGAATGGGAAATGTATCATATTTCTGCAGGGTATTTATGAAGCCAATGGAAGATAAAGCATGAGGGAATTCTTAAATGAAATATTCTATATTGTTTGTTCATATATAATTTTAGCTTTAAAAGTTGTGAGGACAATAAGGCCATTTTTCCAGTAAAATATGTTATAAAACTGGTTGGAGGGAGGACTGTGTAAAAATTAAGAGTTTTGAAAGGAATAGCAGTGCTCTGATTATTGTCAAACTTGGAAGAAACTATATGAAAAATTATGAAAGTGGTATTCTTCAAGGTGTGCTGTTGCTACCCTCTTGTGGCTCCTCATGCCGTACTGCAGATGCTGTGGGAGCACCCAGCCGTGCTGCCTGGGCTGCTGTGACAGCACTCGCAGCCTACACAACACAGTGCTTCAGTCAGATTAGTTGCACCTTGATTTATAAATTATAATGTAGCAAAAGGCTCTTGAAATTACCTGAGTTACCTCAAAGTCACGTGTTGAAATTCCATTTTATTAAGGAACCGTCACTTTTTGCGGTCGCTAAATTGCTGGAAACGGGACTAGTTAACATGCATAGGATTGAGATTCTTTGGAGACCTCTGACTGGGCATTTGCTGGAGGTAACTAATTGCTTTTATCTTTTGTACTAGAACTTAGTTTGTATTAATCAAGATCTTATGGAAAAGCATTTTTAAAGTGTAATTCTCTTAAAAAAAATCTGAATTGTATTTACATGTTTTGGTTCACGCACTTTGCTTTTGCAACTTGAATGCATCACAATTTGAATTTAAAAGTTAATTTATATATTTAAATTCCAGTATTTTAATCTCTTATTGACTTTCTCTTTATGGTGCTGTCAGTCTTTATACGTTTTAAACACAGCAATTTTTAAAGTGATCAATTTATACTTCATATATGTGTTAGAATTAAGGTAACACAAACAGGTTGGATTTGCATAGTACAAATGATCTAGGAAGCTTTTAAGACATGTTGTTGTGTCCTTACCGGATAAGTTGAAGCCATTAGATTGAGTGACAAAGGGTTTGTTTATTTTAAAAATGTTTAAGCTAACATTTTGAATGGTCGCTTTAAAAGAATACTGTACAAATATAAAAATAGGTGTCATAATCCTATTTAAATTTCTTAAGTATTTTAACTTCAAAGTGAATAATATTCTCCAATAAGGAAAAAAAATCTTAAATTTTGAATTTGAAGCTAAAAATAGGTGATGGGATGTAATTGTAAAGTCTTAATTCTCTAAAGTAGTATATAGAAAAATGAAATGCAAGAACAGGGTTCGATTTAAAGCGGGTGAGGGAGAAAGGTTTTTCTTCCTAATTTTCCAGAAAGTATCAGACACTTACTTAGAAACCAGTACATTATTTTAAACAGAATTAAGGATTAACCATCTCTAACCTTACTTATGTAGATCATCTCTGCATAAATTTTTATCTAGGAGAAGAAATTTGGATACTTAGGGGCTTAAAGACTTAAAGCACAGGCATCTCTCTCTCATCTCTTTGTTTGCCTGCAATACAATAAGGTTCACCATCCACATCTTGGGACTGTGTTTTCATCTAGTAAGCAGCCTGTCTCAGTTTGTTAGCCATTGTAGGTATTTGCCACTGGTTTGTAGAAAATACACAGTCTACTTCAATTTCTTTTAAGGTACTGCCTTATTTCCTTTTAAACCTAAGTTGTCGAGGTGCAGTGAGGAAGGAGAGACCACCAGCTGCAAATTCAGTTAAATATAACCTGTGGGAAGAATTCGTTCCCTGTCTCTGGAACTGATTATCTGGTCAGATTCAGGGTATCATGAAGTAGTTCAAATTTTCTCTTTTTTATATAACGTAACAAATTTATAAGTCATTTGGGGGAGCAGCTGTTTCTTGCCTCATTTTTTAACATTAAGCTAGCTCTTCTACATCATCCTCCTTTTCTGTTTGGCTAGTGGCTGATAAGGGAATGGTCCACCAGCTGAAACCGTCAGCCTTCCTTATGATCCTGCCTTGGACTTGGATTCTGGATTCTCACACCATCTGAGCCAGGGCTGGAAGGGTGGATGGGAATAGCTATGAAACTGTAGTGAATGAAGTCAGTGAAACTGTAGACATACCTTATTAGTTTGAGGGTAATGTGTCAAAAATGGGAGTACAGTTCATACTAGGTATCTATGCAATGGATTTGCACAATGCCTTTAATTTTTCTGTTCTAAAAATAAAAAGCAATTAGCAAAACTATTAGGTTTAGTTATTAGATAATTAGGAGACAGAGAAATGAAGTCACGCATTTGAAACTTAAGCTTGAAGTAGCATACACCATTGTTTTGTCAAGTTTTTTAAATAACGGAGTGTAAGGCTTATTTTACATTCACTATGCAGTTACTTTTTGTATTTGAGAATATAGACAAGGAGACACTTACTACATTGGCGACTGTCATGCTTCCTCACTTGATTATGTTAAGCTGTGTGTGAAAGATGAAACCTCAGATTTTATAGTAGCTAAAGGCTAAGTTAAACTTGAGAGTTTCAGGCATTCATTCAAGAGTTGTTTGCTGCTTTTTAATTAATCATTATCTGAATTAACAGTTAGTATATTCGGTTTGGAAAATGTACTGGCTTGAACTGCTGTGGTTTTCATTATGTTTCCTTCTGTGTCTTTCACTGCTTCCTATTGCTTCCTTATTCAGAAGGTATGTCTGTCCAAAAGATAATTTTTTTTTTACTATTAAACCTGATTTTATCATCTAGAGATTTACTGTGTTGTAAAAAAAAAATTATCATATTGTATGTAAATTTTAATATAATGAAAACATCCATTTTTCATATATTACATATATTCAACTCTTGGTTAAATAAAATTGACTTTTAAGAAAACATTGCTGTGTTTTCAGGTCTGTCAGCATCCAAACTCCAGAATGAGAGAATGGGGAGCAGAAGCTTTAACTTCTCTCATTAAAGCAGGACTGACATTCAGCCATGATCCTCCATTATCTCAAAATCAGGTAAAGTAAGTTTAAGAGCAAGTACTTTCCTCCTTTTCTGGAATTTAAAATGAACATGAAATCAAAATAATCCCTAGAGGAAGTTTTCTACAGTTGAATGAAAAGGAGGCATTCATAAAGCAACTCTGCTATTGAGTTTATAAAGCCTACAGCTGTAACATTCAGATGTAACTATTGAGAATCACCTCATGCATTATAATGAACTACCCTACTTCCTTTTTCAAAAGCGTAACAAAGAGTAGCGATGCTTGCGTATTATGTCCATTTGTTAGAACAAACTATGGATCACCTTCATGAGTGCAAAACAATTCCAGAATGTTTAGAAGTACCTACGTGATGTGGTGGCAGGTAAAAAATAAATTGCCTAACCTTCTAAATCACAGCTATTCAATCCACTATTAATAAAACATTCTAATATTTTTATGAGGCTCAATGGATATTTTTGTCAAGGTCTCTAGTAGGAAGCTGAGTCTAGCCCTGCTGGGTGAGCATAAAGGTACATGATGGTTTTATGCAACTGTGACAGTATGCTGTAGGTAGTACTTCCTGAGGGATCTGGAGAGCAGGTGCGGGCGGAGTGGGGAGAAAAAAAATGCAGATTTCCTTCTGAGATCCTTTATAAACAGTTTTTTAGAAAGGCCAGTCTGATGCTGAATTTGAGCATTTAATGAATGAGTTACTGAATTCATTTAATGAGTCTTTGGTTGGTACTGTATGTTTTCACTTATACGTAAAAATAATGAAGGAACAGTTAATTTTTAGCATCTTTAATGTGATTTATTGTTTACTTTTAGCGACTGCAGTTGCTTTTATTGAATCCACTGAAGGAACTGTCAAATATTAGTCATCCTGATATCAGGATCAAGCAGTTGGAGTGTGTGCTACAGATTTTGCAGAGTCAGGGTGACAGCTTAGGACCTGGTTGGCCATTGGTGCTTGGAGTCATGGGGGCAATCCGAAGTGATCAGGGGTAAGTGGTGGAAATAAAACTTTAAAATCACGTAAGATAAGAACAGTAGAAAGAATTCTGCTTTTATTTTCTTTAATAACAGCTTCAATAATAGCCATAGTTTTCATTGTCATTTTTAGCTTATGACCAGTTTCACTCAACAAAAATACAGTTTTTAATTTACCCCGTAGCACACTTATTTTACCAAATGAATCTTTCAGAAGATCAGAATATTTTGTCGCTCTACCCTCTCCTGTGGTCAGCATGCAGTATACACTGAGGAGTGCTCCTTGTGCCAATTTATTTCATCTTAACCATCTGCTGGGCACATCTCTGGTGCTTGCCCGTAATTCTGTGTGACTTAGCTGTGGCTCAGAGTTCCTCTGTTTCTTTTTCTGCTTAAATCTTTGGGTAGTCTCTAGTGTGTGTTATCTCCTGAGTGCTCTCTCTTTTTGTTGAAGCCTTCCTCCCTAGATGGCTGCTGGTAGCACAAGGATGGAAGATTATTTACTTGCTGTGGGTGAATCCCTTGACTGACTTGACACAGCAGACTGTTGCCAACAGAGGGGGAATGTTACTGGTCCTCTTGCTCACAAGGGAAGGCGAGGGGTGAAGTTGCAAGGAGGTTCAGTTCATTTAAAAAAAAAAAAAAAAGTCTGACCCTGGAACTGTAAGCACTAAGAACTATACCCGCACAGTTGGACCATGTTATTCCTCCTTTGGTGCTAATTAAGACTAGCACCAGGATAGGTCATCAAATAACTCTGGTATCAGAAGAAATCACCTTGGCATATCTCCCTTTTTGCCCCTGTTTAGCTTCTTTCTTCTGGCCATGTGAAGACCTTCTAAAGCCCCTTTAAACGCTTGAAGGATTTTGCTCTTGTACCGGTATTGCTTGCTCTGGCAGTAGTACTCACCCAAATCCCCAAGGATGTTGGCATTCTTGGTTGTGAGCATCCTCTTTTGGTAACCATGCTTCCTTTGGTACCCGCTGCTTCCACACGTGGTGCAATGTGTTCTGTGGTTCATACATGCCTTTTGTTTTTCACTGTTGTTGATGGAACCAACACAGATTCCTTCTCGACACAGTCTTCAGATCCCTTTACATCTCAAACCCATACCTTACCGGCAGATAAGTGAAGATATTACTAAGATGTTGTCTTATATGTTAGCCTCCTCCTACAAAGCATATAGAATAGTCTACTTTTCTTCAAATACACGGCACTGTTTGCCCGCATCATATCAACTACAGTAGGAAAAAAAAAATCAAGCAAGCTTCCTTTTCCTTGGGAAACAACTGAATTTCTTACCTCACTTAGAGCTGTGAGCACAAGATGCGGGCACTGTTACTGTACCTTAAATATAAACTTCTTGACCATGAGACTTTCTTCTCAAGTCTCTTCTCTGGTCAGTGAACATCCTGGATTCCAGGACAGAGGTCTGTTTACCTTCCAGGAAAACTTCTTGCCAGGCTGCTATAAATACAGAAGATGCTATTTTGAGAGCCAGCGATACTTCAGTCACTTCTTGATTGTATGGTACTAGCCTGCCAAACAAAAGGAGCTCTTTCTGAAGAATTTTTTGATGGGATGCCCCTGTTTATTTTAAGGATAGGTAAAGTCCTGTATGATCTGAAGTTTTTGAACTAAGCTTAAGTTTCTTGCATTCATATTTACCTTTTTTGATGGCCACCTATAACATTAAGGACAGTTTTACATTTTGAAGGCCTGTATTGCTATTGCCACTTGCATAAAGGACTTTGAAACCTTTCTCCAAGCACATATTAGTGTGGGACATTAATTGAGAAATAAACTGTTTTGAATTTATTCTAGTGGCTTCACCTTTGAAGATTAGAAAGAGAGGTTACTTCCCTGTTATCTGACTTCTTCAAAATGTATAGCGTAACTATACTTTCATTTCTTCCCTTTTTCCTTTCTCTCTGAGTCCTTGAAGGTAGCATAGCTCTGGAACTTTGTAGTGGAGAGGGAACTGCAGCAGTTCTGAGTGTGTTTACAGACTCCTGTGACAAATATGGGGGATAGTAATGTGTGAGCATTTCCTCCAGGAGTACAGCAATGATAAATTCTTTGATCTTATGTGGTAGGATGGATATCTCTGCACTATGCATCATATTAGAGAATTATTAGTTATACCATTGTTGTCCCTGTGAAGTTCCTTATGCATTCCTCTGGCTTCCATATCATGTTGGCTGTTATGATACAGTGGAAATGGCCCATCTATCGTTTTCATTTTGAATTAATTGAAAAAATTATTTAGGATTCTGAAATATGTAACTGACATATCTGTATTCTGATTTTTTTCATGGGATATATATTCTAAAGGACACTAAGTTTCTATATTCCAAAAATTCTTTGGAATTTTTTCTTTTTTACATTGAGCATTAAGCATTAAAAAAGCAGCCTTACAGTGAAATGTAAATGCACGTTCCTTTGTATTATCTGCTCTTCACCACTCCTTTTGATTCCTTCATTTTGTCTCTCACTAAACAAGATTTTAGTTAGAGATGACCTTGCTGCTTCTGAGAGCTCGTTCTCACCAACCTTTTCCATACTACCTTTCTTATTTTATGTTTGGATTCAGAACTGAAATCTGAAGGCAAAGTATTTATTAAAGATCTATTTAATGGCAGATATTTTGAAAAGAAATTGTCTAACATAATACAGTATTGAAGTAAGACTACCAGTACTTTAGCATGCATCTTTCCTAATAAATAAAAATACATTTTGCTCATGTGTTTGGCATACTTTAAAGAATTTGTAACTGCTGATACAGGAAATTGTTCAGAACAGCTCATTCTTTCGAAGGTCGTCAAACTTAAGCTTTGTTTTGTCTGTTGTGGCTTTTTTAGAATGTTTTAGCTGACACACTTAAACTAACAAGTCTTAGAACTGTAGAACAGGCAAGTGGACTCTCCAGTGGTCCTCAGCTAGTTTTACATAGTAGAGTCTAAACTGCAACTTCACTAGCTAGTTAACATAGACTAAACTGCTTCATCAGAATTCGAAGCTTCAACTTAACATTATATCTTAAAAAAACCTCTGTAGTTGAAACATCTCAAATGTTGCAAATCATCTCAAAAACATTAAAGGGATTTATTTTTTTTAAATAATGCTGTTTCCTGGGGTATTGTATTCAAAACATTCCTGTACTTTTGAAGAAATTTGAAATATGTATGTGTGTGTTTTGGTTTTGTTTTGTTTTTTTCTTAAGAGAGTCCTTAATACGGACTGCATTCCAGTGTCTTCAGTTGGTTGTGACAGACTTTCTTCCAACAATGCCATGTACTTGTCTACAGATAGTTGTTGAAGTTGCAGGAAGCTTTGGACTTCACAATCAAGAGCTAAATATTAGCTTAACTTCAATTGGTTTGTTGGTGAGTTTTATATTAACCTACAGTGATGTTGCTTCTGGCTTTCATGTTCTTTTCTGGTGTTGGGGTTTTTTTGTTGTTGTTGTTATTAATGAAAATTAATCTGTAGTCAATTCTACAAATGAAGTCCAAAACCTGTTTTTTGAGTTCTTACTGAATTCCCATGTGGTCATTTGGAATCATATGTAAATGAGTGAGCACAATTTATCTTTAATCTGCATGGCTTCAGGGTTAGGTAAAGAAATAGTATTGTGTTGTAACCATGCTCATCGGTATCTTATTTTTAATACATTGTTTCCCTTTCTAGTACTTTATGTGTAACTGGGGCCTAAAAGCTGAGGCTAAGAAAAATACTTTCTGCACCTTGCAGTACTTGTGTGCTGATCTTCTTCCATCAGTGTAATGTCTTGATGTACTTCGCAAAATACGTTTAAATGTGAAAATGAGAAGCAACTTATTTCATGATCATTAAGAGCGTTACAATATTTTTATTGTACAACAGCATATGTGTTATTTATTTTGTAGTGGAATATTTCGGATTATTTTTTCCAAAGAGGTGAAGTAATTGAAAAGGAGCTAAACAAAGAAGAAGCAGTGTTGCAGAAACAGGCAGAAGAAAAGGGGGTGATGCTGAATAGACCTTTTCATCCTGCACCACCATTTGACTGTCTTTGGCTATGCCTGTATGCCAAACTTGGAGAACTGTGTGTGGATCCCCGACCGGCAGTTAGAAAGAGTGCTGGGCAGACACTGTTTTCCACTATTGGTGCTCATGGAACTTTATTGCAACATTCAACATGGCACACAGTAATATGGAAGGTATGATGTGTAAGCTTCCACTGAAGGTTTCTTTAAATTGCATTCATGTTTTGGTAACCATTGACATGCTACTTTATTATCAGGGGGTTTTGTCTTTTGTTGTTGTTGCTTGTTTATTTTTGGTTTGGTTTTGTTTGGGGTTTTGTTTTCCTTTTTTTTTTTTCCTTTTTTTTTTTTTTCCTTTTTTTTTGTTTTCCTTTTTTTGGTTTTTCCCCTTTTTTTCCCCTACACTTTCTTTCCTCTGGCCCTTATGAAATGTAATTTTTGTATCTTTTGTCGTTACTCAGGAGTTGTATAAAAAGGCTGCTCCCTTCCTATGAAGATGAGCGATTCTTTGTGCAAAAATATGGTGATGTTTGAGGGTCATGTGTTTGGATTGATCTGATACTAGGTCGAGCTTTACTTTGTGCTTTGTTTTGGCTCTCTATTTGAAAGAATCTGTCAAATGCCCTGTTCTAGATCACAGCCATGTTGGTTGTGCCTTGTGGAAAGAGGCAGGCTGTAGCTGAGTCTGCCTGTTGTACCTGTGAAGAATCTGAGATCCATCAGTTTTAGCCTTCTGGTAGTGCTAACACTGTTCTCAGTGGTTTTGTCATGCTGTTTCTAACCCTTCTCGGTTGGCTGATTCTTACTCTTAGATGTTGCAGAGACTGTTTAGAGTAAGAGAATTCTCAAGGTGACACAGTGACAGAATAATCGAAAAATTATTTGGGGTTTTTTGTTGTTGTTTTATCATGAATACAACTGTTATTTGAAAAGTTGCTTTTTTCCCTCTTTTTCTGACTATTGCAGGTCTTATTTCACCTGCTGGATAGGGTTCGAGAGTCTTCTACCACAGCTGACAAAGAGAAGATTGAATCAGGAGGAGGCAACATTCTCATCCACCATTCAAGGGATACAGCTGAGAAACAGTGGGCTGAGACATGGGTATTAACACTGGCTGGAGTTGCAAGAATATTTAACACCAGGAGATACTTACTGCAGCCTTTAGGTAAAATTCAGAATTTAAAGTTCTTGAAAGATACAGTAATAAACTTTCTGCTTTTATATAATTTTTCAGTTAAAATACTGGGCAAGAATCTTAATCTTATGTTAAAAGAGTGTTCTGTTGTGTTTCACCTCAAATGTGGTGAAAACTATGGAGTTTTTAATTCATGCTCCTTTGAGCCAAAAATTGTAAGTACCGACTTCATCTTCCATATAGTACTGGAGATTAAATCTCACTAGTCACAGTTCTGCCTGCCAAATAGCTTTAATTCGTAGTAGCTTGATAACAATAATAATATTTCTGTTCTTTTGGGTGTCAGAACATATTTTTCCTCTTGTCTTTCTAATGTTATGCAACACTTGCCTAGAACTCTTTTGTGGCATCAGTGTGTCAAGTTTAACAGTGCTCCTACAATGTAAAGAGAACTCGCTTGTAAAGATAGTGAAGTATAGAGCTTAGAAAAGAAAAATGGGAATTTTTAAATTAAATTACTTGTCTTGTTATGATGTGAAAGATGTTGAGATTACCCACTATTTCAAGTGATTTTTTTATTCTCATGAATACTCCTCCACTGTTTGTCTTGTACAGAGATGTTAGTTTGAGTTACTTTACTGTTGTCCCCAATGCCGCTAACTGAAGTGAGTTCCCCTTTACTACTTCTTCCTTAAAATCTTACCTTTCTCATTTTGAAGTTTTTTATTTTTCTTCTGTAACTCCTTGGTATCTTTATTTCTTTCTCTTCCTTTTTCTCAGGCTCTGATTTTTTCCCTATTTCTTTTTTGATTTCTCCTTATAGAAATTAAACATTGGGTCATAGAAATTAAACATCGGGTAATTTACCAAGCTATTGCAAAATGTAAGATGTTACTACATAGAATTGAATAATGTAAATGTATTGAACTAGATAATATAATTCAGCATTTATGCCTACTTTGTACAGAAAAAATGTTTGGTTTCAGTTTAGGCTTCTAAACAGAGGTGTTCTGATATAATTTCAAAACAGTTTTCATTTCTAGTTTGGTTAACGAGAAAATGTACATACATTACTTTCAGAAATAAAAATGTGATAGAGAGAATGTATAGCTTGCAAAGAAAATTCCCCATTACATACCTTCACCATCCCATACTATACAGTTAGTATATATGACTAGAAATAAGTTGGGTTTTATTTAATTTTGGTTATTTGTGATACAGATATTAATGTATTAATAGCCACCAAGAGTATTGGTCATTTGCAGAAATGTAGTAGATTTAAAACTATATTAAACTTGAGTTAAAACTGAATAAAATTTAAAACATTACAGGGCTATTTTAATTATTCAAACCCAGTAATTAGTAACAGAGAAAAGTGAAGGTTAAGGCTACATTTAATGAAAAATTCAAACTCCAAAAATGAAATCTTTTTCCACAGTACAATTATCAGAGCATTTTAAAATCATTTTTTAATATACACATTGCATGACTATAGATTTGACCCTTAATTCCTTGTGTGTGCTTAACAATTTTTGAAATCAACAGGCATCTGGTATGTATAAGAACAAATCTATTTTACTATCCTGAATAAAGGAAATGTATGTTTCTGGTATGAGATGTGGTATGTGAATTTTTGCTAGCAAATTTGACATAAACATTGATAGATTGTTTCATTCTTCATATTTGTGTGTTTGTCAGATTCATTCTTTCTAGTTATGGTTGAACTGATATATTCTGAAAGTCATTCAAGCTATCACCTAACCTCATGAAATTTCTCTGTATTGCAGTAAGAGGTACATGAACAGCCTTTCAGAGACAGGGTGAGTGGGAAGAGGAATAGGAAGCCAGTTCCAAGTTGATTTTTTTTACTTTCTTTCTTTTTTTTTTTTTTTTTTTTTTTTATCTAGGAGACTTTTCCCAAGCGTGGGATGTTCTTCTTGATCACATCCAATCAGCAGCACTCAGCAAAAATAATGAAGTTTCCTTGGCTGCTCTGAAAAGCTTCCAGGAGATCTTGCAAATTGTTTCTCCTGTCCGAGACTCGGAGAAGCCTGACACACCACCTGCCATCAATGTTTCTGTACCTGTGGTGGTAGGGACGACAACTGCCACTAGTCTTGGCAGATCATTCATGAGAACTGACTCCATAGGAGAAAGAATAGGAAGATACAATGGATCTGAACCACCTGTAATAGCAGATGAGATTGAAGATTTGGATCTTTGGTGGGCAGCCTGGAACAGCTGGTACAGGATTGGTTCAGAAAGTACAAGGCCTCCACTTACTTGTGATAAATTGACTTTCATTCCCAGCCAGCCTTTTCTTACAGCCTTAATTCAGATATTCCCGGCTCTTTACCAACACATCAAAACTGGTTTCAGCATGGATGATCTCCAAAAGCTGGGTGTCATTTTGCACGGTGCTGTTTCAGTTCCAATCAGTTCTGATGCTTCCCCTTTCATCCTTCCTTCTTACACTGAAGCAGTTTTGACAAGTTTACAGGAAGCGGTGCTTACAGCTTTAGATGTTTTACAAAAGGTAATAATGTGACTTCAAATGCATGGGGAAAGGTAAACTACACTATGTCTCAATTTTTCTCAGAACTATAGTGTGTTGACTTAAACATTAATTTTTAAATTATTTATAATTGCACAGTGCACTGTCTTAGAATGATCAGATCTCCCTTCCTGGTGCAACCCAGGTGCTCTGCATTGAAAGCAATGGTGTAATCTTTATGAAATGCATTTTTACTTGATTGCAGAAATACTTCAAGTGTGGTGCTCTGTTTGTAGCTATTTACTTGTCTAATGTTAAAGTATTGTTTTGTTAAGAAGGTCCATACGTGGAGTTGGGGGCATAGTCCCCACAATCAGTATTCCTTATGTTGCCTGGGTACTGCCATGAACAAAGTCTGGAAGAATAGTGATCATGAGAACTTTGAGTTCATGCAGACAGACCACCTTCTTACCTCTTGTTAATCAGTTGTTTAAGGACAGTGCTGTATCTCTGCTTGAGAAATTCTTACTGGAGAACTCCTCCTCAGAGTTCACTTGCACCCTTCATGCAAATGAATCTGCAAACAGCAAATTCAAATGCCCTTTTACTGAATAGTTAAAAGAAAAAAGGTATTGCTGCTTTTTTCTGGGGTTGTAAAAAATCTCCTTGCAAAACACATTGTTCAATTGGAAAACTTATTTAAAAGAAGCAGAGTTGATTGAATGAGATCATGTATTTATATTAAGTACGCCTTTAAAAAAACCCAAACCCTAAGACCCCTAAAAAACCTACTTGGGAAATGCCAGAATTAAAACTATCCAAGTGACTTGACTTCATTCCCTTTGGGCTTTCATGTTATGTCTGCTTTGCTTAACTATGTTGTCACACACACACACGCCCCACCCCACCTTACCCCTGACAGGATCCTGCCTCATTTAGCTTATAGAACGCATGGTGCCTACTTAATAAGCAGCAATTTTGTGTCTCGTTTTCTTTTTGTTTAGTGTGGTTGACTTATTCTTATTTAAACACCACAAGCAAGGCAGAATCATTATCTTGCAGTCATAAAATGAGTTTAACAAATATTCATGAATGTATTTTGAGAACACAGGGATAAGATTAGAAATTGGTATTAAATCTCAGTTTTGTGCGTGGGGATATAAATAACAGGAAGTTCTAACGCCAGTCATATCCACTACATTTTCATCCTTTTCTAGTCAGGCTTGACCCTTTTGTACCCTTCCCTTTTGTCCTGGTTTTAGCCAGGATGG
>KL284806.1:13255-34310 GCA_000699545.1 Podiceps cristatus | reverse complement strand
GTTACCATTTGGGGTTAAACCATGACAGGGTGTAAAGGAAGGATTACTATTGCTGTCATATTGATGGGAGTGGCACCTGAGAGCCGCAGTGTAGGATGAACTCTGGTCCTGACCGCACTTAGTTTGTGCCCTGCTTTTTGACCTGTCTCTTCAAATCTGTGTTGTGTTTTACCCAGATCTGAAATGTTCTGGGGGAACTTTTTAATGACCTGCAGCTGAAAAAGACTGCTTAACTGGAAAGCCTTGTTCTAACTGAAGCTTATCTGATGCTACCTAGGCTGAGACACAGTGGAAACCCTTTGACGGAGTTTGAGAAATTTATCTTGAATATGCATTGGCGTGAAGTTTGGAAAACTTTTTCCTGGTATTTTTGAGTTTGTTCTTAGAACTAAATGGTAGAAGTAGGTGTAGGTAACTGAAAAGGATCTATCAAGCTGACAGAAGACTTTTCTGTGGAACTGGTGGATTAGCTCAGAAAAACACAGCACTATTCTTACTTGTTCCAACGATGTGCTGCTACCAGGAGGCATTCAGCTTGACCCGCCAACATCTACGTTCTGTAGCTGTACTGCAACTCAACCAAAGTCTCCCCGTTTCATTGTGTAATTTATCCCACCATCATTGCAAGTCTGAACTACACCTGTAACCTCAGCTCCCAATATGCTGAATTGGCGATAAAATCAAAGTGGGGGGAGAAATATTTTTTACAAAGAACAGACATTACTCCCTTTTGACAAGAGACAAATGTTTCATTCAAATGCTGCATTTCGCATATTGGAAACAGTAATGAATTCTTGTGCACCTTTCTCCCTAGTTCACAATGTCAGCCCCAGGCATAGAGGCACGTCAGGCTTTTCTTACAAAATTAAATTTAATGTTACACCCTCCAGTGGAATGATGCATAAATCAAGTGTTTGATTTGCATGGACTCTAGTGAACAGCCCCATTCTGTGCAAATATAAACCCCGTCTTGAATATTATGTCAGGGACAGGAACAAAGCAATCTAGGGTTTCCAATGAGAGTCTGGTACCAAGTGTAATTCAGGCTGGTATTATGTTGCTCTCATGTCAAGGCTGTTATTAAAATTCTTAGGTTTTGCCTCCTTTTTTTCATCTCAAAAGAAAATGTTTTTTCTGACCTTCTTGTATTTTGGCAAACCAGTATACACCAGTGCTATTTATATACTGTCTGTGAGGAGCTGAGATGGAATTGTTGGAGTTTTTTAGTTTTCTCTTAGATAAGCAGAAAGGCTAGCAGGATATAGGGGTAATGAAACAAGGCAAAGCAAAGATGATTATGGAATAAAAATGCAAATGGAAAGAAAAAGATTAGGTAGCTTTGTACCCTTGTTGAAAACAGGCCACCTTCCGTGTGAGTATTCAGAGCCTGGTCCAGGTCAGCAAAGTTGAGGGACTAGAAGGCAATAAATATATTCTGCTTCAGCATGTAAATGCATTTGTGCTCAACACAGTACAAATCCCTCTGCAAGGTTTTCTCGTGACGCCAGGCTGGTAAGTACTGCCACATAGTTGTTACAGGTGAATGTTCATAAGTTCTTCATAACGGTCGTGGTTGTTTTAGTCCGGTGAAATTTAAAGTTTGTCGGCGAGATGCAGAGTTTCTGTCTTAACCAATAAAGGCTTTCTGCAGTACTTGTGCATTGACTGTATTGGGATGGGGCTCCTTTGTGTGCCTAAATAAGTCGGGGTCTCATGCATTCACCTTCTCCCCCCCCCCTTCAGTTAAGGCTAGGAGTTCATCCCTTTTTCTCAGCAGATGCAGCCTAGGGGTACTCTGCAGGAATTAATTGCATGAGTGCTGGTTTGTCCTTGGCAAGGATCTGCCTCCTAGATCTGCAGTTCTGCAGGTTAACAATAATGAGGCTGCAAGCAATAACTCTTAAGATAAAAAAAGAATATCTACAATTCCCTCAGTGATCTATTTTCAATCTCAGTTCCAACTGAATGATGTCCTCTCCTCCAGACTGTGGGTTATATAGTAAGTGGCAGCATCCGTCATAACCTATTAAACCTACTTTCCTTCGGCTTCAGAAATGAAGGTTTCTTGCACTTACTCACTTCTGCAGTAACCTTACATTGGACAAAAGCCTATCATTGTGTTAAAACATAATACTGGATTACGAATATGATTTCTATTTTAACAGTAGGCATGTAATTCTTAGCAATTTAATCTTTAGTTTAATTTTGCCTTTGTTTCCAAATGAGCAGCACACAATTTTCCTGCATCAATCACAAACTAGCAAGACATAAAAAATATGCTTTTCCCAATTCCTGTTTACTAAAGAAGGTATCTGCTGAAGCTGCTTCTTGCCAGTAACCAAGACCTGGTTGCTGCTGGTATGGCAGTCGGTGGCAGTGGCACGAATGGGTGGAGTTAAAGATCCAAAGGGGATTGAGACAGGCTAAGAGCTGGATGAATCTCTGATTGCAAGAGTGAGCTTTGACTTTCCAGGGATCTGCTAGGCTGCATTCAGTGGAAGGCTGCTCTGTAGGGCAAATGAGTCTTGGAGACACTATTTGACCTTCAAGGACAATCTTCTCTAAGCACAGTCAAAGGTATCTGAGTCAGAGTAAAAGTCTGTATCTGCCCCAGGCAGTCTAACATATGGTCTGGATGCTAAACCTTTAGGTCAGAATTAGCTCAGGAAACCTTGGGCACTCACACTCCTCCCACCCTTATATGTCTCGTGTGATACATCTCATGTATTTAGATTCCTCTTGTGTCATTATAGTGCTGAAGGATAATTTTTACCAACAGCGCTCAAGCTCTTACTCTGTAGCTGTTTCTTGTTCTTCAAGCTTGTTCTTCACAGGATGCTTTCTAACAAGACATATCTAGCTAGTTTATTGCATATAGATCTTCCTTTTTGATCTGAAAATTGAGTGCTGGATAAAGCACACTGTATGAGGGTCTATGTCTGCTGGAAAGAATTGGCAAAGCAGAACATGAGTTCCACTGTAAATGTCGAGGGGGAGCATAAGGCCAGATTTCACTAGGAGGCCTAAAATCTATTATCAGTTGTCACTGATGAGATCCCTTTGTAAAGCTGAAGAAGAGCTCTGTTGGAGAGAGGGACTTAGACTCACCAGTGAAAAAGTTTATTTATGACTGGCTCAGTGTTTTAGAAAATGCTGGGTTCCTAAGGGCTTTTAGAGTGCTGTTGGGAACTATACTATCAGATGCTGAGTAGCTGTAAGCATAGTTGCTTTCAGTGCTTAAATAATATTTGCTTTTATGATAAAATGCACAGGACACTTGTGGGGATTGTCTTTCACCCCCGTACAACTGCAACTGACTTCAGTGTCTGTTTTCTTTGAAATAAGGACTGTCAAACTGAGTTATGGATAAAAAAAAATATTATTTCAAGAAGCATAAAAATAATTGTATTAGCCTAAGATGTTATTAGTTGAATAAGAAGAAAATAAGATCCACCCCCAGAGTATGGCATACACCTGGCATTATAAAATTACAACAGGCTTTTCAGACGTAATAATGCACTGCAGAGTGAATTTCCAAATCACTTGAAGATTTTGCCTTGTTTTTCTCAGTTTGTACAATGTATAATATCATTTATATAAGCGTGTGATGTTTTTCTGCGGCCACATGGGCAGTCATGTTTCTAAACTCACTGTTTCTAAAGCCTTTCATTGGGCAGTTACTATGTAGGTGTAAAGTACCACTACTGTTAGCTGCCTACATTTTCCTTTGGTTAGTCTTTTCACTGCAAAATGTACTGAAAACATTGTGAAAGGTCAGGGCTCCCCCAGTAAGACCTTGATACAACAAATCACTTTGATTTAATTATCCTCTACTGATGTTTATGGAAGTCAATAGGACTTAGTCATTTTCCTGTATTAAGTACAAGTTAAGTGTTTTGATGGATTGGAATGCTTTTAAGTGTGTATTTTAAGTTACACACCTGCCTAAGTGTTTTGCTGAATTGGAGCCTGGGCAACTTACTGTTTTGATTGTCATCATCTATGATGGAATTAGAAGGTTAACTAGATATTCTCAAGCTTGCTTGGAGCATCACTGGGTCATCTTCAGAGAGCAAGTGGGTGATATCAGGTGCTTATTCTCTTTGTCTTCAGGTTTTTTACAAGCATTTTAATCTCAAGTTCTTGGTTTATTGAAGCAGTTGCTGCAGTTGGCAGAGATTGCATCTGCAAGAGGGATGTGATCTGAGCAATGAGGAATAAGATGAGGGCATAGGTTAATCTTTGGACTAATAGATGATTCATGATATGAAAAGGTTTGAGATCCCAAGTGCCAGGACTTGTGGAAAATAAGGGCAGCTCTGTTGCTCCACATTGGCGAGGAGGTTACATTGCAATGGGGTTTGGTTTTGATTAGGGAGATGTTTTTTTCTTGCTACAACTGTACAATCAGTGCTAAGCAAAGTAAAAGCTTGATGACTGTCTGTTGCCTTGTTTTATTACAGAATCGAGAGCGGCGTTTGTGTGGTAATAGTAGGTAGTCAACTGCCTTCATGTCTCTTGCCTGGCAGAAAGCGGCGTGCTATACTGGCTTCCTTGAACTCTTTCAAGTTGATGATCTGGTTACACTGATGGAAATCTGTGCTTTTTAGGTCTAGCTGTCATGGCTGCAAGACGAGGATGGGGGATCTTTCAGGCAAGGGACCAGACTGCTTGAAAATGAAAAACAACTGAGTTTGTAGGTCTGAAACAGACCTTCTGCATCAGCTTTGGCAACTTTCTGCATAATTACGTCCATATTGTCCCTATCTGTGAAATACACAGGTAACCGCTTTGTCACATTTGATCTGTTACCTAAGCTTAAGCATCTTGTGGCTGATGACGTTGTGTCATGCCACTCCTGATAGGGCACTAACATTTTGGGTCGGGGTCCCAAAGTGCTTTTGATGTAGATCAAAAGAAAAATAGACTGTCAGTCTGTATGAAGATCAGTATTTTAACTTTTAAGTTTTCTTCCTTTCCACAAGCGCCTTTCAAGTAGACTTAAAGCACTCTGGAAAAGTCCTGTCAAATTCCTCAAAGGCTTTTTTGGGGAGGACTTACGTACAGAGGAGTTGGCTCTAAGCATGGCTCACACTTTTTGTGTTTGGGGGGAAAAAAGAAAAAAAAAAATCGTTGTTCTAGCACTAGGAAGGATGTATAACTTGGAAACTGTGTGTCCGTAGTCCATTTATAGTCCTAATATGGCAAAGAGTCATCCTGGTTTTAACCCTTTTCCCATAAGTATCACTGCTGTCCACTGTTAAAGACAGGTTTAGTCTAACATCTGGTCTAATAGAATATGGCCATGCTTTAATAAAAAAAGTACATTTAGCTCCCCATTGAGACCAAGCAGTCATCTTGAAGACTTTATAAGTTTATCCCTAAAAGTGTGGTTCTCTATTTTACAGGAAGCACTGTTGGGAAACATCCAGAATTTTATGGCTTACATGGCCACTTAGGAGAAAATAAAACTTTAATCACTTTAGCATTGTTTAAACATATCATCTAGTTAATACTGCGGTACCTGAACATACCTAGCTCTGTAAAGTGCTTTCAGAGATTGACAGATCTGCCCGTTTTGGTAGTCTTGTACGCAGTTATGAGTGTTGTGCACATTTTGGCTTGTACTAGGGACATGACTGTTGCGATTACTGAGAGTATATAACCACAGCAATGGTCATACTGGAAAACCAACCTTATCAAATGCTTTGAATTTTTTCCAGAAGGAAGCCATGTTTATACATTTCCAGGCACTGGTTCTTAGCTCGCATCTCTCTTCTCTGCTGGGTTTTTGCTGTTTTAAAAGGCAAGGGTTTGGTATCTGCACTTTAACAAGAGATCATCTGTGGCACCCTTTTATCAGGGCCAACAAGACAACCATTCCTCAAGAGAGATTAAAGATTTTGGTTTTGAGGGAATCAAAGCTTGAGGTAGGACTTTGTAATGCACTCAGAGATCAAGACTGCATCAGATTTGTCATCACTGTGATGAAGGGAAGATGTGAACAGTGACCCTTGTCTTGATTTAATGTGTAATAAATAATGTGGATGGTGGGAATCTATTTTAATTACAGTCGGAGAAAATTGCAGCTTAAAAAGGTAATGTAGGAAAAAACCTCTGTTTTTCCTTTATCCACTACCTAGTAACATAATATCATAAAGCAGCAAAGGATCCCATTCTTAATAGAAATGGGGAGAATTCAATTTACTTCAAAGAACAACCTTAACATCCTTGGAAGGCCTGACTTGCTTTCAAATTTTCTCATATGAAAGACGATGTAGTTTAGGGATGTCATCTCTAATAAATTTGCTCTAAGTTTGGAGTCTTGAACAGCAAAAAAAAAAAAAAGGTCTCCACATCACAACCCCAGCCCCATTAACTTCACCATGTGGTATCTAATAGATGCATACAAGTGCACATGCTGGTACAACAGGCTGAATTGCATCCCCTGTAACCAAATTTCTTCTTGCAGACAAAGAATATTGTTCTTCCAGCTTTTAAACATGTTGAATCAAAGAACCCTGTTTTTTTAAAGCTTAGGAAGGACTTGGCTCAGGTTAAATAATGATTTTTGCCTCAGCAGTTTTCTTATTAAATTCTTGTGGAAAATAACTGCAAGGTTATTTGGTGAAACAAGCACAAAATATACCTACCAGCTAGCTCTGGGCTTTTATATTCAGTCATGAAGACTAATGAATCAGAGACAATTGCTGTGGTAAAATCCAAATGTAGATATTTGCTGTCCTTGCTAATGGGAGGAAAATATAGTATACCATTGGCCTAAACGCTCCAGCTGTGATTCCTTTGTAACTTAGAGTGCATTAAAAAAGCTTCAGTCAGCAAGATAAGTTAATTTTTTATGACCTTTATAAACTGTTTTAGCCTGGAACTCGGGAACATCTCTTTAAATGTTTAAATCCTTTTAGCTCAGGATTGCTAAGCTTCTTGAGGTCTCCTATGTTTCAGAAGAAACCTCCAAAATCTATAAAGAAATTCTGTTTGTGACAATCATTGTCAAAGGAATGATTAGCTAATGTGGAACTCTAAGGTTTTTAATGGTTCTTGTTTCTACAATACTAATCTAATAGAGGAGATCTGCTTTATGTTAATGTAGGACTTCTCAAGGTGTGCATGGTCACCAGTTACTGTTCCCTACTCTTGCAAACGCTTGAGGAACAAATTGACTTGTCACCAGAGTCATTATTTTGCCCTGCCACAGTTGTTGCCTTGGCCAAAGAAATTTAAGAAAAGGACATACTTCTGTGAAAGTGCACAGCGTAAAACACTGGGCTGCTTTGAGAAATTGCCCTGGAACTTAAGTCGTAGCGCATCACATGAAATAGGTGAGAAAATATGGCTGAGGCTTCAGGTGGGCTACTCGGCTGTCACAGCTCAGCTCTGTTCTCGCTCCTTATGTCCAAAGTTGACTTTATCTATATCTACATTTCCTTAGTTGTACTAGAGGTTGGATTATGTCTCTGATAACAGCACCACTGGAACAGCCTACTGCGTTTCAGTGAAGCTTCTCCCTTACATATGCAAAACTGTTCATTGCTTAGTGTGTGGGTTGGGTAGTTCTTAAATTAAGCTATTTCCATGTTGGTTTGATACTTAATGCTCAAAATGATGAAAGCAAAATGGCAGCAGTAGAATATTGGGGAATTAGGTACCACGTGCTGTGCATTGCCCCTGTTTAGGGGCTAAGTTCAGCTAAAGATTCGCTGTCCGGAGTTGGATGTCGATCCTGTAGTCCACTGAGTACTTTTCCAAGTCAGACAGAATGAGTTTTGTAACTTAAAATAGTATCTTTAATCAATCAACAGCTATAAGTGGGAAAAGTAACAATGATAGGGAGAAGGTGCCTTTTCCTTGTCTGATCAGAATGTGAGATACGGATGAGTATATTAAAGTCTAACATATTTTCCCCAACTACATCAGTTAATCTAATGAGAGATATTATTCCACCTACAAACCGTGTCTTGCCTGATTCTTTACACTGACCATTAAAGTGTGACAGCTTAAATAGAAATGTCTTTTTTTTTTTTTTTTTTTACCATGTCAAGCTAGATGAGATGGATTCACCTGTTCTTTATGGTGACTAGAATGATGAGCAGCTATCCTGCATTTTATTCAATGGGATCACAGGCAAGTAGTTCAGGATTTTTCTTTTAATTTAGCTGTATTAACTTGCTGGTGTCTAAGATTGACACTTTGCTATCAATTGTTGCAAAGTCAAGAAATGTGTGTATCAATCATTTATTGGAAAGTGTGGTGGTTATGATGCTGATTTCAAAGTAATTTTTCTTTCAGGTGCTTTGAGATTACTTCTTTTTGTGTTGGTGGGGTTTTGGGGGTTTTCTGGTGCAGTTTTTTTGTGTGTGTGTTTTGTTTGTTTCTTTTGAGGTTTTTTTAAGGATATAAATAGTAATCCATGGTTGCTACTTAATTCATTTGTAGTTTATAATTTGATATTTACATTTGAGCATGCACAAAATTGAAAAACCTATTTCAGACTGTGAATGCTGAAAAGGTTTTACACAGCAGTAGCAACAAATGATTGTGCATACTTTTGTGGAAATAAGGTTGGTTAGGGAAGTTTCTTCTGCTTTTAATTTACATACAAGAGGTATCGCTAAATGTAATTGATCTAACCAGGCACGACTGCTGCTTATGCTGTCCAGGAGTGTTCTCTTGAAAACTAAAGACCAACTAGAAATGTACAGCTGCATTATTTTGTGCAGAGATCTGTACCTTCTGCACACTGCTGAACAATACAAAATGTGTTATTGATCATATATATGATTGGATGGAGGTTAGCGGAGGGGATACCCTCTGTAAATTTCCTTTGATCCTGCTAAATGTTGTTACCAGTGTGCTACAGGAAATAAGTGAGTGTAATGATTTTAGAGTGGCGATATTGTTGGCTATATCAAAGATGAAACACTGCCTGTGTTCCCTTAGCAGACTTTACAGTAGTGCCACCATGAAAGATCTAAAGATCATTATTTACTGGAAATAAAAGAACAAGGCAGAAATCGATTACTATGACACTAGATTTATGTCTCCATTGCACTCTATATACATCTCCTATTTGTTCTAACTTCATGGAAGGATATTTAATACATAATGGAAAGAGGCTTTTGCTTTTGATTTATTTTTTGTTTATTATTTTTGGCATTCCTTGGAGAAATTCTGGAAATCAATACTTGGATGTAAGTGTGCGTGGATGTAGGTAGTGGGAGGCAGTGGCAAATGATGTATCTGTGCACTTTTGCACTGACGTGAGGATCTGGCATACACAGTACTCTCTTGTCGCAGTAGAATGTGCTCAGCCTAAGAGGGGAAGTGTGTTGTATTTATTCCATCATCTATTTGCATGAAATGATCCAAGAAGCATAGGTAAATTTGGGTAGTTAACTTAAAGCTTGGAAATCAGTCCCACTAAAGTATTTAGTTGCAAATATAAATAATTGTTGCAGCAAGATGAGAGATGAAGACAAATCTCAATGATGATGGAAAACATGAGCACAGATTGCCTTAAAATGGGGCAGGGGGTGAGGGGTTGTCAAGTGCTGAGAAATTTCAAGTGAAGTCATAAATTGCTTGAAAATGGACATGGCTTTTACTTCTCTACTGTCTTTGGACCTGTTAGGTGGTGCTAGTTGACTTTTGCCCTTACCCCAATTTCAGTTGAGTATCTTAACCACATGACTGCGGGGGCTGTAATGTCTAAGGAAAATGTAAACCCCTGTTTGTCTTAAGATAAAACAGTGGGATTTGTTTTAAAAATCCTAAAGCTGGATCTTGAGGTCACATGCTGCAGCAGAAGTTCCTATTGCATTAGATCTTATAGAGGTTTGAAAGCAAAGTCAGTCTGTCCCTTAAATACCTTTTGGTAAGATGTAACAGGTAAACAGTAGACAAAATAAAGATAGGATCAACTAACCAACTAGCTGGTGCATAGTAAGGCACAGATCAAAGTGATGTGAGTGTCACAACTCAGAGGGTCACAAATAGTATCCACGAAAGAGCAGAGCATGACCTCAGATCCCCTCCTACCACTGCTGTACTGGCACAGGCTGCAAACCATCAGGTTCTCCACAAAAACAGCCCTTTTCCCCAAATGAGCTTCTGCTTTGGAAGCGTGTTACTCCTTTTTTCTCCTGATGGTCCTCATTTGTGGAAGGGTTTGTTAAAGCTTCACTCACCTATGTATAGTCTGCATAAACTATGATCTTTAATAGTGTTCAGGACCCTTGTGGGGGCTGTTGCTTCCCTCTTGCAGAGAAGATTTCATTGTTGTGTACTTGCAAAACTGGTGACTGGACCAGTCACTGAGGTGTGGCAAGACCTAGTCTACTCGTAGTCCCAAACCTGCTCGCTGTGTGGTGGACACGGTGGAAGGAAGGAAAAGCTTTCTCAACGTCTCTCCCCTCCCCCAATTTAAAATAAGAAATTTGAATATATTTGGTTCAAATTACAATAACTGAATATTCTCTGTGAATGACTTGTGACCCTTCAAGTTGTCAAGGAGAGTTGGTTGTATGAAACACAACTAGGCTTTGGCCGGAAAAATATCTACTTTTCCAATTCAAGGACAACTTGGAAATTCTGTACTTCCATGGCATTGTAAAGCATGAAAATGCTTCCTGCTTTGCACAGATTAGTTTGTGATGAGAGGGGGAAAAAAAAAAGTCACGCTGCTTCACAGACTGAAACGTTTATTCTTTTTATTCCTTGTTGGTTTTTAGTCATGAATAAGAGCAGCAGATGGGCAACAGCAGTAGTTTGATTATTTTCATGTTCAGCACTGACCAGTGACAGCTCAGATTCTGCGTATCCTCTGTGGCTGTGCAGTTCTGAAAACAGCACTACCTTGTTAAAACATCTATCAATAACAATTTCTAGCTGATGTATATAGCTTTATGAAAAAGAGTCAGCATCAGCTGAAGTCTAACAATGTGTCTGCACCAGGGCTTCCTGGAGCAGCGCGATCAATATCCTCAGTTAAGTTTATGAGGATGATGTGAGACCCTCTAAATGCAGTGGCATTCCCTCCAACTTTTCTTGTAGCCCATCAATTACAGACTAAAAGGTCAGTCTTGCTGTAGGAAAAGTCTGTCTTCAGTAAAGATTTTCTTCTACTTTTCCTGATGGGGGAGTGTGGGGGGAGATGTTTGCTTTGGCGGGAGCTGTTCCTCTACAGCAAACCTTTCCAAAAAAGTCTGAGGAGAATCCTTCTTGCTATTTGTCACTTCTTACTATTCTATTTCTGAATCCTCCCTGGTAAGTCAGAGGTATTTTGAAGGTTGCGACTGTCTGCTTCAAATAGTGAAACAGCCAGTGGTGATGCACAACCTGTACTGAGCTGGCAGGGAATAAATGGATCTCTAAAAGAAGGTGCCATGTTACACTGTTAACAGTGTTCTGCTTTGCTGTCAGTCCTAAAATGATTCCAATTCTCCCTGAAGAACTCCACGAGGTTACAAAGCCAACTGTGAAGGGAACAGTCATCTCGAATCTGCCTTGGGGTTCTTTATGCTCCTTGAGCATGTAAAGCTTCTCACGTATTTGGTTGTCTGAATACAGGCCAAAAAACCTAGTCCTCGTGTATGTGGCTTGATGTTTCTCCAACCTTCTTAACTAGGCAAGAGGCTTCAGCAATATTGCATGTCTCAACCTCTTTGGAGCAGAACTGGTTGGAAACTCCTTTCACTAATGGTCAATTATTTTGAAAATTGTCGATATTGGCATATCTCCATTCACCCTGGTGTTCTGACTGCAAGTAGGAACAGTTTGGCTATTGCTGAGTGGTTTTGAATGCAGCTTTCTAATGTTTATTGAAAAACTGTCACTGAATGCATATGTCTTCATGTATATTTATAAATTACTTGCAAAGTTCAGCAAATAATAAAGGGGATGGAAAGAAAGGAGGAAATACTGAGTAATAATCTTGAAAAATACAGTAGAAGTAAATAAACACTTCTTTCAAAACCAGGTGAGTAATCCAAAGCTAACAACTTTAGTGTCCCCTAAAAAAAAAAAACAAAAACAAACAAACAAACAAACCAACAAAAAAACCAAACTTATAACTCTGAATTCTAAGTGAAAGCTTTCTTGGCAGAGTCTAACCTCACCTTTGGGAAAAAATGGAGGAGCCCTCCATGTTAGGCTGGAAGTGAGTGCAGCAATGATGCTACTGCTGTATTATTCCCCCCACAAAACCTAAAAGTTTTTATCCTGTATGACAGCTTTTAGTATTGTGACAATTTACCTCCCATACCTGGAGGATTTTGAGCCCTGCCTTCCACCCTGTGCTCAAGGCAGTTGTCAGATAGTGACATAACCAAAGAGAAGGTCAAGACGGATCAAGTGCGTGTTTTCATCTCCTCTTTTTTTTTTTTTTTTCGAGGCTGTACCTTTAGCCACTGCCAATGAGTTGCTGGCATTGGCTGTAGGGAGGATTTCATCTGGGTCTGACTTAAGGAGGACAAGGACAAGGCTTAAGAGGACAAGGGAAATCCACTGAAGAAGGGATTTATGTAAGGAATAAGTATGTCGATGGTAAGTTCGTTTGAGATCTTGTTATGTGCTAGGTTAAGTGGAAGCCACCGTTTGTTAATGGCTTGCCAGCCTCGTGATTGGACGAATGGATTTATTACAACTTACTACTCTGAGGACAACTGCCCCACTAGCTTTGCTTCGTGGTTCCTCTGCTCAGGGAAACCTGGCATCAAACATGATCCCAAAAGCAGTCGGAGCTATTCCTGTGGCAGGCAAATGGCTGTGCAGCCTCCTCTGTCCGTGCCTCACGATAAGAACCTGCCGCAGCACAAGGGGACCTCTGCCCTTTGCCCACCCGCTGTTGCAGCAGCCCCTGTCACTTGCAGAAATAAGCCACAGGCAATTGGATTCCAAACAAACTCTGCCTTGAGGTGTCGTTAAGGACCAGATTTTAGCAGTAAATTATCACTCAGTTAGGGGATGTCAGATCACTCAGTTAGGGAGGGTGTTGGATGTGGGTATTGGCCCAACCAGCAGATGCAAACTGGAAGGACTGGGAGAGAAGGCTGCGGAGAAGCTCTGATTTCTCTTGCAGAGGGATCTTGGTGCTCCTCCAGCTCTGTCGTTGTGCCTGTCGCTGTGGCCAAGTTGTGGGACCTTTCTGCATGCTTATGTTTCACAGAATGAGCACGTTTGTATTACAGCTATACTGCCTGTGGGACTTTTGGAGTCAATTTGGAATAAAGAGTCCTTGATTTAAGCAGAGCTGTATGATTGATGTACAGACCTTAGTTTAGCTGGACACACCATGTGACTGGGTCAGAAATACAAGAGCAGCCTGTTTTTGTGCCCCATCACCCAGGTATGGGGCTAGCACTTATATTCAAAAGGAAGGTGCAAAAGTCCCTCCAGAAAGCATTTTTGGTTTCCTGTAGCTAAGGTCAGCCTTCAGTTCTAGAGAAACCTCAAATGATTTTCTTTTTGCTGTTTTTTTTGGAAAAGCCATAAAATACTTCAGCTTTACCTGATTAGAGGTGATTGTAAACAAGTGAAAATGTAGGATTAAAATTAAAAAATGTGACCATGAAGTTCACCACAAAGGACTACATTATGTTTCGCTGATACATCTCTTCAGTAGTGTGTGTCTGTGTGTATATATATTTCCCATCTACAGTATCAACTTTGGACCCAGAGCAGATGAGCAAATTAAATCCAGTTGCGGAACGGAATGCATACTGTGTCTAGATTCACGCTCTGTGTTAGAAGCCTGGCACAGTTCCAGCTTTGGATTACTTCTATTTTTTGCTTTTTGGTGAGGAGGGAGGGACATATCCTTCTCTTGGAAGTACTTCTGTTCACATAAGGGATGACACAGGCCTTGTGAAGCATATGACAGGCTATTAGGTGGCAAAATTGGATGGCTGCTAGGCGTCTCCACGCAGTTTAATTAATTTTTATATGAATGTGTTTGAAAAGCCACTACACCGGTACACTATTTTGCTTAAAATCCTTGTAAGCAACCAATCAGAAAGCAGAAATCACGCTGTGACTCAGCAAACTGATTGTGCAACATTATGGCTGCTGTTATAAGTGAATGACTTGTGAATTACTCATACCCTACATGTTAGTTGTTTATAAGTACTTAAAACTACTAATCTGAATAATTGATACATTATTTTTTTCAGAAGTTGGAATTCATTTTCTAATCACATGAGGCAGAAATTGAAAACGAACACTGTGTGTGTTTGGCATAATAATTTACATTTTTCAAGCTGCAGGCAAAAATATTTGCTCTCTTAAAGACTAAATGGTCCCTGCATTGCTGTGGCTGCACAAGTATGTAAATCCTGCCCACGCAGGGGTGCCTAAGCTTGTCTACTTTTGTAGACATAGGGAGGACTACATCAATGTATTTCTGTAAGTTAAAGCCATGCATCTTTTAATAAGTCCAGCCCTTGATTTCCATTCACATGACAACCTAGGACTGTGTCAGTGTGCTTTAAGGAAATGCCACCCCTTGGGTGAGTATCTTTGGACGGGCTCTGCGGCTCCTCGTTGGCTGCTGGGAAAATAAGTGCTGCTGCACCCTGCATAGCAGAGGCACGTGAGGTTGCATGTACAGCTCAGCACCTTCTCACAGCCGGGATGCTGGCAAGCACTTGCTAAGCAGTGCTTACTTGCTTGAAGTGTCTCAAAAATTAGAGGCAGGAGGACTTCATTAGTGACACAGTCCTCTTTTGTGTTGAATTATCTCTTACCTGTAATGAATTACTTGACTGAGTGAGATGAGCAATGCTAAACCTCGCGTCTTGAAGCAAAAACCAGTGGACTGTGCCAGCATGGAGCCCAATGGCTTCAGCAGGTCCTTCACTAGATATCACTTTCCTTCTGCACAGGTTTTCAGTGCACACACAGAGGTCTTTAAACATACTTGTGAAATGATAATGTGAAGCAGCTTTAAAATACAATAGGAAAAATGGGCAGTAAGCACTACCATTTGAGGTGTAGACAAGTGGTATATACTTTTCAGTATATAAATGTGTGTGAGAGGATCTAATAGCAACTGCAAAATGTATTGTAGCAGCTTGCTTCCTGTGATGTCATCCCAAACAGGACAAAGACTTCTGCTCTGAAGAGCAACTAAGATACCACTTTCCCCCAGTAGCTCTGGAAAGCAAAAAAAAATGTTGCAATAGCAGCCCCTTAATTCTGTCACTGCCAAAAGACAGCAGGATTTGCTCGAGGACAGTTTGTTGAGGAAGGATTCCTGACCTGAAGCTCAGTATAAATGAAAGCAAGTCTTCCCTGGCTCCCTCTGCTTGCAGGCATCCGGTTCCGGACAAGACTGTGACACCATGGTCATAATTCAAAGGCTTTTCTAAGCAAATAATAAATAAAACCAGTGAAGAGTTAAACGTGGCATACATTAGATTTCAGTGATGAAGCCTCTGATTAATATAATGAAAAGCCTGGTTTAATTGCATTACATTCCATTAGCTCCCCTCTTCCTCTTTTTATAATTGTTTCTAAGACTTTGCGTACCTTATCCCTGTTTGGACTTCCATCCCACGTTTATTCAAGTGAGATTTCTGCTTTCAAAACTGCACCTTTCATCAATCTCCTATTAATTAGCCAAATGCCGCATCATATTATACATCGATGCATTCAGTCGAGCGTGTGCCATAATGAGAGGAGAGCCCGTGGCCTGCCCAGGCTTCTCTCAGGAGCTGGTCATTGGTATTCCAGGATAAGTCAGCTTACTGTAATTTGAAATTGGTCTGCCGTCCCATTAGGAATCTGCCCGATCAATACCAAGTGAATTAGAGTTTCAGTGATCTGATTAACTCCCCATTATTTTCTACCCTGGCTGATTTAGAATGCATGATGAGACAATATTCCAGTTTCTTTGCTTTATCCCAGTTTAAATGAAATATAGACATCTGAGGAAGCAGTGGCTGTGCATTTGATTTGGCTGTGCTGTAATAAAGTCAAACACTGTAAGCGTCTGCTTTGCCATGACAGCCGGGAGCGAGGGCTGCCACGCCACGCGGAGGGACGGCAGGCGGGCAGAGGGGACAGGGCTCGTTCTCCGCACTGCTGCTCCCTTCTAGCTCATCAGTTCTGTGCCTTGTCTGGGCGGCGTTGGCTAGACGGGGCTCAGCTAGGCACATGTTGAGCTGGTAGATGGCCACGCGTTTGTGGTCCTGTGCAGGTAATGAGCTGTATGCAGATGTGTGCTTTCCTGAGTACTAACCCAAGGTTCAGAGGTGGAAGGCTCTGTGTGCAGACCCAAATTTGGTGCAAGCCTGAGACAGGGCTGAGGCCTAGAAGATGTGCCATGGAAAGAAGATAAATGCTCTAAATTAGTCTACATTGATGGGATCCCCATCATCTCGAAAGAGGGATGTTAGGAAATATCATCAAATTTAGTTGGGTGTAAATCCTTCATCTTCAGGATATGGATGATTATTTTGTCATGGCAGCTTGTAGATGCAATCCCTAAACAGAGCTTCCAGTTGCTATTTTATTGCAAGTATATAAAAACATGAAGCAGGACCAGAAAATAGGCCTGATTCTTTTGGGGAGTCTAAAAGGTAGTTTTTAAGCAGAAAGATTGCTGGGTTTTGTTCATCTGCTAATTTCAAAATTGTTAATAGGTCCTACTCATCATCTTTTATTTTATTCTTAAATTTACTTTTTCAAGCTAGGAAGGCTTAGGGTTTTAATTGCAGATTCTCTTGGCAGCAAACGTCAATATTGGCCTGGGGAAACAGTGGTAAAACAATAATCGCGGTTTGCTGCGAAGAACTGCACAACGCAATAACCCTAATGCCAACTCTGTCTCTCAGTGTTCAGTGCTAGTTGGTCCTGGAAAAGAAATAAGATAATCAGAAAAGATTGCCTACATGATAGCCAGAGATGCTTCAGCAAGGTATTCCTATCTAAAGAACTTGCTGTTAGAAAATCAGGCCATGCCAGCTACATATATATGAAAGACTAAAAGGGCAAGGTTTCCAATTGTGCTTAGATACTCAAAAAGAGGATTTGAACCCAAAACGGAAGTTGCTCTGTTTTAAAACATACAGTCTTAATGTACCAGTAGACCAGAATTGCAAAATATTTTAAAAATCAGAAAATGATTTAAAGAAAGCTGCAGATGCATTTATTTTAGATGTGTTTGTATTCCTCGTCAAGCTATTGTAAAGTCCTAGCCCCTTTAATGTATTTCAGGGCATAAAATAATGAGCAGTGCTGCACATTCTGTGTGCTAAGAGGCAAAAAATGGGTCATAATCTGCTTAATATACGCAATGAGTATATTAATATTAATTTCTATCTCTTGCAAATTATTATAGATTTGCTGAGTAGTACATGTGTAATACATAAATACATACATAAAAGTTTAATGCAGGCATATTCTTGTAGCTCCTGCCAATATACTTCGATGTAATTTTAGTGTTTCTTCATTACTGCTTCATAGACAGTTTATAGGTGGCTTGTTGTTGTGATGTGTTTGGTTTTTTTTTTTTTTTTTTCTTCAAATGAGAAAAGAAAATAGAGGAGAGAAGATTTGCAAGTGCTGAGAATTTGGGTCATCCATGAACCTGGAAACTTTGACTCTCAAGGTGAAGTTTCTGTTGGTGTTCTTCAGAGGCCCTGGGGCAGGACGCCGGTGATGGGACGGTAAAGCTCTGTACGTAGCCCACTAGAGGGTGACAAAGCCTAATGCTAGGAGAATGGAGGTGACTGCTCCCCTGGGCCTCGGGGGTCCAGAGCCCTTGGCATCTTCCTGCCCGCCTGGGGCGCACCCCCTGGTCCACCTGCCAGGCTTAAAATGTCCATGTCTAATGGTGTAAACCATCCCTGCCAGCGAAACATGAGCTGGGCCTTCAGCTCACGAGGAGTAACCACCTCATGAATCTCTTCAGAGTGCTGTGAGATGGAGGAAACAATTCACGCTCCCTTTCTGCTAAAAGTTATGGGAAAAATATTAGAGCAGATGCAGGATGGCCGACCTGATCCCCAGTACCATGCACGGGGGCTGAGAGCTGTGCATTACGTGGCCAGTTTTGCCAGAAGATAAGACAAGGAGACATGGAGAGGTGGTCATAAACTAAGTCAGTGAGCCAATGGCCAATTGGCCTATTCCAAACCCGATGAAGCTGGTGGAAAGGTGAGCCATTGGCTTCGCTAGGTTTTTGATCACAACCACAGCAGAAAGACTCATTGCAGTGTGTCCCAGCAAACCTAGTTGGCCCTCGGGCTGAAAAGAGACCCTGCACTGAGTTTTGGCTGCAGCGCTCTCAAGCATGTTGCTCCTATAGAGAAATGCCATTTAACAGGTCAATGCCTGATGGCCCTGTGGGAGACATCTTGCCCTGCAAAATGTCTCTTAAGCTGGAAAAACTACCCATTTTGGTAGTTGCTACCATCTCTGTGCAAGACTAAATCCAGGGTTTGCAACCTGTCTGGTGTTGGAGATGGAAACTCCAAAATCTGCAGAGCAGCAGTGCTGAACTGGTCCAGTTCAGGCACCCCATGTGGGTTTCCATGTGTTAATGGGAGGATACCACATTTCTGGGGGTGAAACTGGAAATGTGAAGTCTCCTAGATCTGAGACGGAGCAAAGCGCCATGGAAAGCTGGTAACTATCCAGGAACCTGGGGCTGAAGTGAAGCCTCACCTGACCTGCATTGAAAGCACCAGCAGGCTGTTATGTGCCTTCCTCGGGTGGTCTTTGTTGCCCCCCTCTGCGCTGGGCTTGCAGAGAGCAGCTGTGCCCATCCGGTAGTTTTTCATTAAACAGATTCTTAGTTGAGTGTTTTGCATCTCACTCTTGTCTTGAGGTTTCTTTACTGGTTGCAGCCTAATTCAGTGGGGTTGGAGGGTTAGGTTGATGAAGATGAAAATAAATTTCCAGGAGGAATGTTGCGATCTCTGGGCTATGTGTAGCTTAATGCTTAAGTGCTGTGGACTGATTCAGTATCTCTCATAGGACTGAGGAATGAGAAGTGGAAGGGGAGAAAAAAGTGTTGGTGAGCATTCGTATAAAATGTTGTGCTAAACTAGAAATAAAAAACATAATCTAAAAACAAAGTGTTGCAATTGCATGAAATTACATCTCTAAAGGGCTAGTCATCTTTGGAACTCTGCAAATTGTGAAATCCTAAATAAAAATGTTGTAGGATTTAAAATAAGTTTGTGATGGCTATCAGGTGTGATTTACTACTTAAATGTTTTATTATTATTTCTGAGAAACCCATATAGAACTCTATTAATTAAAACTAAGACCGACACTTTGGCTCCATAAGATTTAGGAATTAGTGAGATTTTATCTCATTAGTGCATTTATTGCAGTGTTCGTCCTTTTAATTAAGCATTAAGTCCCTCCAAGGTGAGTTTTATCATCCCATAATGCATCTGGGCTTTCACTACTTGTCTAAATATGCATTAGGGAATGACAGCCACCTTGGAGAAATCTTAATTGTGTTATCACTGAAGTTTGATTCTTTCATTTGTCTGGTTTTGGGTGATAGGCTTTCATTTCTTTATGTCCTGCTGCGAATATGCAGTCGTGTCTGATGTCAGTGTTGCCATATGTGGGTAGGAAGGGTGAATTCAAAGGACTTCAGAAGGACGTGAGCTAAAGCCCGAAGAGGTCTTCCCACTGGTAAGGGTGGCCTTTGGAAGGGATCTAGGACATGGCGGTGGGCTGAGAGCTGTTGCTCCTGCTTGCTTACTGTCCCAGGGAGAGGGCACATGCAACGAAAGGTGCTGGCACACCTCGCGTCGGACTTGGCTTTCTGGCAGGCCAGTGAGGCTGGTGGTGGGCTCCACCTGACACAGCTAAGCTTGAAAACGGCTACTGCGCCTGTCCTTGGGCGCAGGGTAAGGAGACCACAAAGCTCAGATCTGCCGAGATATTCAGGCTCCGTTTCCCATATAATACACTGCGGGATAGAGCCCAGCCTTCCACGGGGCCAGTCAGTTGTCATTTTCATGGAAACGAGGGGATGTCTTGTAGGTATATCAATACGTATATGTGGTATACACATACATACATGCGTGTGTATAAAAGAAGAGATAATTTTTGCCCCAAAGATTTTTGCAGTGTTAGCACTTGAAGGACACTGGGTGAGCACACAAAGTGACGTGTAGCGACAGAAAAGTGTACTACAATTAAATTATCCCTACAGATATGCTCAGCTGTGAATACAGTCCTGTTTAAGCAGTAGTTTTTGCAGTACAGAGATGTGTAGATTTACAGCAGAAGCAGAGGTGGTATCGTCAGCCTGGTTCAACAAGCCATTTTGCTGTCACCAGATGGCAATGTAACAATATTTCGTCATAATTTTGCCTGATATGTCACTGCCAACTTGTGGTACTTGGTGCTGTTTTTTGATAAACCCTTACTAAAGGAATTACGGGTTTTGTGGTTTTGTTTTGTTGTTTTTTTAAAAAAAACACGCACCACAAAAAAAACCCAAAAACAAATCCCATCTTTTGTTTCTGTTTTATGTTGTTGTTTCTAATGTCTTTATTTAAATAAATAGCTTTAAGGAGTGCAGGAGTTAAGAAACAAATTTTGCGTGGGTGTCAACCTTGCAGGTCCAAACCCTGCAGGTCAAATAGAGAACCGTGTGATTTATTGTTATGACTATTGTTGCTATTAGCATTATTTGTTTATTTTTGATAAATGCATCGTGAGTGTAAAATGGAGGAATTGGGCAGCAATACAGATTTTTCTCAGTAAACAGACTGAAAAAGGGCAATTTGTTGATAGAGGTCAGACTAAACACTCAGAAATGAGGCAAATTATTGCTGTTTTCCTGAGCTGTGTTACTTCTGACTTAGTGAGAATTGTGCATGATTTAACAAAATAAGGTTTGGGGAGCTTGTGAAACATGTAGAAAATCTCAGGCTCATTAACTATTACTGTGAAGCTTGGACATTCCTGCATTCTCCAATGAAAAAAAAAAAAAACAAAACCCAAACCACAAACAAAAATAAAACAAAAAAAAAAAAAAAAAAAAACCCCAAAAAAACCCCCA
>KL284806.1:0-13224 GCA_000699545.1 Podiceps cristatus | reverse complement strand
ACAAAAAAAAAAAAAAAAAAAAAAAAAAACCACAAAAAAAAAAAAAAAAAAAAAAAAAAAAAAAAAACAAAACCAAAACCCTCCAAAAAAACACCAAACCCCCCCCAAAAATCCAAAAAACAAACAACACAAAACTAAACAAAAAACCCCCACAAAAACAACTGACCAAAAAACCCAAACAAAAAAACCTAAAAGCCAAAAAAAACCCCCAAAACAACATATAATTTGTATTTTTCTTAACCCTAGTACAAAATATACCTTTAAAATAATCAACATTTGTGAAAACTAAGCTTGGGCACCCTACAAATATAGCAGTGTCAAAGTAGTACATCTTCCATGTGCAGAGATAAATTACATGTATATAATTTTCATATAAAATCCCTTTCCGTTCTTTTTATGGCTGTCTGACCTGAGAGAGCTTTACACCTTTCTTTATCTGTTTTCCATGTTTTCTTTTTTCTTTTTTTTTTTTTTTTAATGTAATACTTCTGCCATTGATCTGAAGGATTTTTTTAACCGTTTCTTCTAGAAATGTCACTTTAAGTCTGAGGATGTAAAAAGAGTATCTAAGCAACAAGAAAACTAAAAGCACGATTAATTACAGTGTCTAAAATCTCCTTATAAGAAAAACACCTTTTCAGAGTCAGGTAAATAGAGCAAAGGAGGATTGTCTCTCTCAGAACAGTATGTCCAAGCAGGCTCGTGGTTTACAAAAACCTTCTCCAGCTCGCCAGCGTGTGTGCTCCTGAAGACCAGCAATGACCCATCCAAGAGTTAAACGTGTCATGTGCCTCCATCCTTTCCCCGAGACTCCCCTTACGAGTCGCTCCGTGTGTCCGGGAGGCGGTGGACAGGTGTCTGAACACAGGCCCTTAGCTAGAATCAGACCTGCTTATGCTAAACCCAAATCTTAAGCTTTAATAACAAAGCCAGGTGTTGAGGAGAAACATGGCTGGCCCAAAGAATGGATTTCTTTTCCTGTTCCCAAGACTTCAAAAACACAAGAGTGAGCTGTGGGGGACACCTGAGAGGAGGAGCATGATGCTGGTTTTGTACGTCACCCAGGATGGACAGCGGGAGTCTATGGAGCAACCTGCTCTGGGCCACTCCACTTGACATGAGCAAGTAATCACTATTGTGCACTGCCCATGCCTGTGAACAAGGTGATTGGTTTCTGTCCAAAAAACTGAACTAAAAAAATCACCACTGTGATTCTGGCGCACGGTCGTCTTGCTGTCTTCTGAACAACTGCAGTCTGTACTTCCAGCACAGTTGGAAAGGCTCAGAACGGGTGTTGGTGAGGCAAGCCTGGGAGCCATGACAGAAGTCAGTTGTAGATGAGTGGTTTTAGGAACGTGCAAGGTGTAAGTAGCTCAGTTAATGAATTGCACTGGTATTTGGGTGCCTGGTGTTGCAAACTGTTTGAAAGACACAGCCACATGTGTTGGTTTATATCTTAAATTACCACTCCTGTTTTACATGTCATCTGAGCTTTGGGTTCAGTTTTGGCTTTTTTTGACCGACTGTTGTTACTATATGTGAGGGTGCTGATCCCCATTGCCGGGTTCTTTGACCAGTCCTGGAACTTCGAGGAAAGTCTGATGCTCTTCATACAGATGTAAATCAAGAGGTGTTTTCCTGAAGTAAGTTGAACTGTGCTTGCATAAAAAGTGCCCTGAGGAGAGACTGAGGCAGGTATAGCAACACATATTAAGCGATATGGGCCACTTGTGATTTAGTGCTATCAAATCCATTTCCCTAAATTTCACTTTTCTCCTGCATAGGCAATCCTAGCGCTGTCCTCTGCGAGAGTGATGGGATTACTCTGTACGATTGCAGTGAAGCTGTAGTAGAGGTCTGGGTGTAGGGACTCGCCCCTTCCTATATAAAGAGATTATCAATTCTGAATATAATCTGAGGAAAAGTTATCTTGCCCTGCTTTGGTAATGAAAAGTCACCTTTTTTTCCCAACAAATTACAAGAAAAGGTTTTTTATTGTATGAGAAATCTAGCCTACCACTCTGTGGCAGGGTATATAATCTGAGGAAAAGTTATCTTGCCCTGCTTTGGTAATGAAAAGTCACCTTTTTTCCCAACAAATTACAAGAAAAGGTTTTTTATTGTATGAGAAATCTAGCCTACCACTCTGTGGCAGGGTGCAGGAATCACCTTTTGATCCCAAATACGGATGCTCAAGTTTGTAAATTTAATAAAAAAGATAAAAAAAAAAAAAAAAAAGCAAACCCACAACTGTGGCAGTGCTTATACCAGAAGCAATAAACTCTGATTAGATCTCACTAGTTCTGTATTGGAGTCTCTTTGGCTGGCACAGAGGTGAGTGCTTTGGACGAGATAATAGTTTCAGACAAATAGAATGTATGAAGTTTAAAGACCCATTCAGATCTTGCATTGTTTAGGAAATTAAAATAATCAAGTATGTTTTCTGTCATTGTCCCCGTGTGCCTAACTGTCTGTGCTCCTCCATCGTTCATTCTCACATAATGGAGGATATATATTTACTACTTTTGTCGCACGGCCTGGGTGTCTGCCTGTTATGAATATCCCCATCAACACTTCTTTATTAACATATAAAACAGCCAAGAGCCCAAACCAGGCAATCGGGTACCATCAAAACATTCTGGAACTTGTGTCTTATTGTTTTCACTTACAACCGAGTAAAATGAATGTTTCAGAAGTGCAACAACATTCTCCCCTCATTTATGCTTGTCATGTGTTTATCTTGGTGCAAGGGGGTGAGATTAGGGTGAAATGGGCAGTGAAAAGGGGCAATTTGTGTGCCACCCAATCCAACTGTTTCCCTAGGTAGATTTCACGAGCTTTTATTGATACTAAAATGCAAGTTACCATTGTGCAAAGATGACTGATGACTTATTGAACCTTGAAGCTAAGACCTGGGTCAGCAACTTTCACCCAATCACTGTCATTGGTGAAAGAGGGCCTGTACAGATTGTACACTGTGTTCTCAGTAAGAATCTCCTTGATATGAATACGGGTGAGAGAAATAGAACTTAAAAAGTCTGTGCCATTCTTTAGAGGCGATGAAGTGTTCTCTATTCAGTTTGAAATTTAAAAGATGAGTGATAGCTAATAAATACTTTTGCAGTGAATTTTCTTGGACTTCAGTTGGGATTTGAACAAAAAGAAGTTCCTCCTGCTTACCTCTTCCTATAGTACCTCTTATGTGAAGTTGATGGATTTGCAGAATATTGCTAGAGATTTTTTTTATTTCTGTGCTATTAAAAAAAATAATAAAATTTTTTTTGAAATTGTGTAGAATCCCTTGAGTCCTGGGCTCATGTATTGCAAAGCCACTTCCTAGATGAAAGACCTCCTTTTCTTGAGCTGAGTGCTTGAAGCTTTGGGCGTTTCTGTACAGCATGCTTCCAAGCCTTTTGACAGTCATTTGTTTCCACTAGAACTGGGCAGCTGCTTATTGCAGAACAGCGGTTTCTGTATTTTGCCTGAGCAAAATCAAAATAATATACATTTATACCTATTACCTTTCCTCTGATGTTCCCCTGGCTCTGTACACCTGTTAAACATAACTTGCTGTCTCTTCCTTCCCATTGAAGGCAAGAAATTGTCCCCATTTAAATCATAGAATCATAGAAAGTTTTGGGTTGGAAGGGACCCCTAGAGATCATCTAGTCCAACCCCCAAATGACAGGATGAAGGTTAAAAGTCAAGCACGTGAAAGACAGGGCCCTGACTTGGAAGCAGAGGTGGATACTTGGTGGTGTTTCTCCTTGACACTTGTCCATTGTGGCTTAGCTGCTTGTAAAGGAGCTGCAGAAACGTGACTTGTTTATTCATGAAGGTAACAGAGTACCAGCTTCTGATTTTCCAATGCCTCAAACTGTTGCTCTCGGCAGTTTTGCCGCTGAACCCATGTAGTGTAGGGAGTAGATATGTCTAACAGGAGAATGAAGCAGAGTGGAGAGTGGGAATGGATAGAGTGAAATGATTTTGCTCATAGTGATAAGCCAAGGGCCTCCAAAATGCCCAGGACCACATGAGACCCTGCCCAAAGCATTTAGATGTTTAAACATGTGCATTGTATGTATTTGCAAAATTATCACTGTGTGAAGATCTGCCTTGGGTAAATTTGTATGTTCTAAAGTATAGACGTAGCCTGAATGTTACACCATGTCATACTGAGTTGTGGAGGGGTGAGGGTGTAATAACAATTTCCCAAGCATTAAGGATGGTGCTCTTATTCTAAGCAAAGCACTATAAAGCGTAGCTTTTTTTCTGACTCAGAAATACCTACATTTTTAATTGGAAGTATAAGTCTACCTCAGCAAACTAATGATCTGGATTTTCATTGATTTTCTGTAAATTAATTTTTTATAACATGAAGTTTTTCCTTCAAAACTGGATGCACAACAAATCTAACCTCTTGCACTGGCTGCTGTATGCTGCTTGGGTAAGGTGTAGGGTCTCACAACAGCTCGGAGTATTGTTTGTCCAGCAGGAGCTAAATAGCTTTAAATCCCAGAGCTTTGAGTGGCAAATCCCCTCATCTACAGTGCTTGAAGAAGCAGAAGTCTCGGGGATGTTGTAAGGGGATATGTGTGTGAGGGAGGATGGTCCTGATGCAGCTTTTAGAGAGGTCTATTTGCAGCAGCAAGGATGGAGCCTTAAACTGGAGCAGCTGCATGTATGCAAACTTGTTTTCTAGACAGCATCCACTCAGTAGGGGGGTGGGGAAAAAAAAGTGTATTCATGAGTAAGTGCAAAAATAATCACAAAACAAGAAACGCTTGTCTGGGAGGATAACATAATATAAAGCAAGTCTGAAAGTCGCTCATAAAGGACAGGATATTAAAGCAATGAGCTGGGGTAGGGGAGGGGGCAGGCCATCAATCTACGTGTCTGCGACGGCAAAGACACGTGCCAAACGGTGGTTCTGCAATTGGACACCTTCCAGCAGAGATGTTCACCAGTCAAAGTGAACCTTGGCCTCTCTTCCCCCCCAACTCTTGGGTTTCTGAGGAAAGAGCAGTAAATATTTTACAAGCAAGTGCAACTGGAGTAAACAGAAATGAACTGGAGCAGCTCAGAAACCGCAGGACGTGACAAATCCTCCTGTTCACAAGACAACCGTGCTCTGAGAGCTGGACTATAGGAGAAGCCTGTACTGAAGCTACAACCGCAGGACAGTCTGCCCATAGGTTCCTCCCCCCAGCCTTTATGCTGTTGGTCCCTGAAAGGGGCAGATAGTCGCGGCCGCTGAGCGGGAGAGGTGGAGCCCTGCGTGTCCTTGGGCTGCCAGGCTGGCTGGTTGAGGGGAGGGCAGCCGTGGTGGGACCACCTCTGCTAGGTACCCCACGCGCTTAAAAGGAGAAGCGAGTAAAGGAACAGCCTTTGCCAGTGATTTTTTTTTTTTTTAATCCCCTCCCTTTGCACAGATTGCTTGGTACCACAGGGTGTATCACAATGTGGAGTCTGAATGCAACTCTTGAAATATTTTCTCTCCCCTCCTGACGACTTTCTCTGTAGGTTTTTGCTGATGTGGGCACAGGTTAGTATTTGTATTAGAGCAGCAAACAGTTCATCAGTGGAGTTGTAGATTTACTGTTCCCGTTGCTGAGTATATATGAAATAAAATGGATTCCTGCTTACAGCCTACGGGGCAGGCAGGGCTATGCTTGTAGCAATATCACTGTTGGCTTTTAAGGACACCTATGAATGATTTGTCCAAGGTCACTGTGGAAGTCTGTGCTGGAATCAAAGGGTGGTTTTAGCTAACCTGATTCCTTCTCTAACTCAAACAACAGGGAGCTTGAGCTGTCAAGCAGGCAAAATTCCTGTCCCTTGAATGCAGATTTTGCAAGTACTCAGAGGCTGTTACTTTTTTTTCTTTTTACTTTTTTTTTTTTTTTTTTTTTTTCCCTTTTCCCCCCCCTATTTAGTTTGAAGCATTCAGGCATTTTGTATTTTTCTTAGACCTGACAGAGAATGGAGAAATTAACATTTTGGTGGCAAATGCTTGTAATGTACAACAGTATTTTATTTCAGAAATCAGCAAAGATGCATCTCAGTACAGGTGCTAAAAATAATCATGGTCTTGTTAAATCTATAGTGTTTCCTAGCCAGGTAACCAAGTTGGTGTTGCCTTAATCCATATCTTTCTAAAGCTTTATAGAATTAACTCATCCTGAATACCTCAGAGACTGTTTTTAGGCAGAATTTGTGTCAGATATTGATTTTTTTCTCACAAATTTGAGAGAAATCTGGGCAGATCCTCGGGTCATATCAATCAACTCTGCTCGCTTCAAGTTAATGATGCAACATCACTGGGCTGTTGGGCTGGAACCTGATCTGCAGTGTGTTTGCCTCTGCTTTAGACCAGAGCAAGAGGGAGAGGTCTCACTTTATCTGTGAAAAATAGAGAGATGCCTTTGTTGCCCTTCTGGAGGAAGAGATTGCCAAATTTGCTTTTGCAAGTTTTGGATCAAAAGGTATCAAAGTGAAAGGATGGGCTCCTGCACAATCTGGCTTTTTTATTGAATTTTTGGTTGCTCAGGCTCCTGTTAGATGGAGAAAGTAAAGCCCATGAGAATATTCAAGTTAGCTGATGTGGCCCCGAGACAGGAAGGATGTAGCTGCAGCGTCCGTTGCTCACCGTAGACAAACCTGTTTCTGGTCTCCAAGCAAGCTGAGGGGTCTGTCTGTGGCATGCCGCAGTGTAGATACATGCATAGTTGGGATTTGTTTTGCTTCCCTCCCCTTCCTATTAGGGACAGTATAAAAAGGTCCTTTGTAAAGCAAAATTTATAAATAATTTAATGGCAGACATAAAAATCTTGCAAAATTTTTTTTTTTTTTTAACTGGCACTTTTTTTGTAAATCTGTCTATATGAAAAATATTCCTAGCAAAGTTCACACAGAGAAGGCTTAAAGTTATTATGAGGCATATAAATTGACTGCTTTCTCATTTATATGCAGGCAAATTTCTTTAATTTATTAATCTGATTTGCATAGAAAATTACAGCACTCGTCACTGAGAAGTCTCATTTAGGGAAGGTTTTATAAATGCTATAACTAAACAGGAATAAAGAAAATGCATAAGTGTTTTTAAATTTTTTTCACTTTCCAAAAATATTTTTCTTTAGATGGAAAAAAATTTTCAAAAGTTGTATCTATTGCAAGAATTGGGAAATGGCTTGAAAATTACTTCACCGATACATACTTTGTTTTCTTAATTTAATTCAGGACAGAGGAAAAAGATTACTGAACTTGAGTTTTAATGTTCACCAAGGGGGAAAATAGCTTAGAGGAACTGTTCTGTGGTAATGTAGGAAGACACTTAATTAACTTGGGCTTCATTTAAAACTGTAGTGTAAATCTTTTCAAAATGAATCAGTCTCTGCTGAATTATATCTTAGCCAAGTTTTACAGTCAAAAGGATCTTAAATCAGTAAGACCTGTCACTGTGAAAGCTGTGGTAGTGTTTTCACGTTCTCTGCAAGCTCATCTGCTCTTGGACTGGAAAGTCTTTTTCCCGGGTCCATTTGCTCTAGCAACAGCTGGCTTTTTGAGGCAGCACATTAGCAGCTCACAATTAAACAGTATTCCAGCTAATTTGAGCTCGGGCAGATGACAAACATCAACGACAGTGAGCTTCCTCCCTCCCACCCACTACTTGTTCAGTTTCAAAAAAAAAATTTTATTTTACTTTAATCGCTCTTCGGAGACACGGTTGCTGGATTTCTCTCCATGTTGGTGTCCAGCTGAGGAATTGTTCTCCCATCTTGCTGAGGCAAAAGGAGAGAGCATCAGCCCACACATGCCGCAGCTGTGCAGGGGGGTAAACTAGGGGAAGCAATGACAATTAAAGAGCATATGGTGAAAAATAAATCTGTACAGTAGTGCCAGTCCATATTAATCACAAGATTAAGAATAATAGTGTATCTGTACAAGTAGCATGCTAAATCTCCCATTACATTTACTAGCCTTCATATATCTGTATCTGTATGTTTATCAGGGTGTCTTATATGATATACTATATGAAGTGAGGGAGGATTTATAGTACGTTTTGTGTAAATGGACCTGATAAAAACTGCGAAAGAGGCATGATAAAACATGAACATCTGGAAAGACGTATGTCACTGGAACAACACACAGCAAGTATGCGTGTGAACGTGTGAAAATGGTAGAATTAAAGCTTGGCAGAACTGTAGTATGCCAAGCTTTTTACAAATCAGGGTAAAAATGTGTAGTAAGTTTTCATCTCATGTTTTGCACCGGAGGAGGCTTCATGTCGTGTTGTTAACATGTTACTTTGTGACATCTTGGGGTTTTGTTAGGAGGATTTATTTTAGAAATAACTTCATACCTTTTTGAGATGGGTCTGTTCTGAGCTCGTATGCCTTGGAGGGACTGAGGAATAGGCAAAGCTGAACTGGGAGAGTTGCCCACTGTGCGTGAGGTTTTATCAACCAAAATGACGCTTTTGACAGGTCTGTTTATATTACTTTTGTTCTGCTAGGAAGGGGCAGGGAAATGGATGCTTCCCCCCAGCGAAGGACAGTGCCTTGTGGGGATGGGTAGGAGGGGTGCTGGCGGGAGCAGCATGTGGTGCAGCTCTGTTGGATGTTACTCAGCCTCAGGTCTGAAGTGAAGGAAAACCCTGCTTTAGAGGAGAAGCTCTGTCAGGCTACCAGGTTTTCTATGCAAATCTAGGGATTTTATTTTTTTTTTTTTTAAAGGATGCAAAAGTTTCCATTACTCCATTAGTAGTGGCTTCAAAGGAAGGACTATCACAAGTCTCAGGCTAAGCTATAAAAGCTGTGCAATAACTCTGAGCCCTGCTGGCGTATACTTATGTCAGATACCTGCCCTTAATGCCTTGCTGGACTGTACTTGTATACCTGTTTCTGCCCAGCAAAGTACTGAAGTCTGTGTTCAAAGCATTGTTGAAAGTACTTAACCACGGTTAATCAGACAATTAGAATGTTTCTATGTTGTACAGTTTTTTATGATGAATTAATTTTCCCAAAGTATATGAACGTATGTTTAGGAATGAATGTCAGAGACACTGTACCAATGTACAATTAGGGGTTCCTGACGCTTTGTTTTCAGTTGTTGATGCAGGTTTTTTTTTCAGAGGTGAGAGTCGGGGCCCTTTGCAACCACGAACAATCAGCCAGCTTTTCTTCATCTGAGTCTTACTTTTTGTCTTCATCACCCCCTGCTCAGAGTTCCCAAGCATGCCTCTGTCTCCATTTCTCATTTGCAGAAATAACATTATCTGGAAAGAAATATAATGCATACGCAAAATACTATCAGGCGTACAAGGTGTCCTTGTGCCTGCCACAGGCAATAGTCGCATCCCATTTATAAGCTTGTCTCCGTGCAGCAGTACACTCCAGGGCTGGTTTGCGCAGAATAGGAATGGGGCCGCTTCAGAAGCAGTGCGAATGCTAGTAAGGTGCCTGTTGGAGAGACACTTCATCCGACAGGAAAGATAATAGAATTGTTTTTTTTTAAAATCAGCTCCTAAAATAAAGAACTTTTTGACTTGATGTTTCAATAGATACGGAATTATTTATCAGCCTTGCAATTCACACAATCTCATGAATCCATCACACAGATACCAGAACTGTGCCTGTTTGCTCCTTTATCTGTACCTTTATCAAGCGGCTACAGAAGAGAGGATAAGATGGGAAAATTCCCCCTGCACAAAGCTTGTTCAGTTGAACGTCTCGAGTGGAGCATGGTCTTGTGCCAGGTCGGTCACTGGAACAGGCTGCTCAGGGAAGCGGTCACAGCACCGAGCCTGTCAGAGTTCAAGGAGCATCTGGATGATACTCTTAGTCATATGGTTTAGTTTTAGAGAGTCCTGCGAGGAGCAGGGAGTTGAACTTGATCCTTATGTGTCCATTCCAACCTGAGATACTCTGTGATTTAGGTGTAAAGAGGTGCAACTTTATTTGAGTGAAAGCCTTCTCTTTTAAACCTTTTCAGGTAAAAGCACCTGCAGGACACTTAAAAATAGTCTGACAGGCACTTCTGTTGTTCTTGACCGTGTCAAAATGCTTCTGTGAACCTACTAACTGAGAATGAATGTGGCATGGTTGGGGCTGTATTGCGATTGTTGACAAGTTTGAGTACAAACAGAATGGTTAAAACAGGCTGAGCTGCTCAAGCTTTAGTAAATTCCTCAAAATGGAAAGCAGTCATTACACTGCTGAAGCTTTCTTAGGTGGACAGTAACTTTCTGCTGGTCAGCATCTCATTTTTCATGCCAAGTCTTCTATTCTTTCCGGCTTCCTCCCAACCAGATGATATGTGTGCAGCAGCCCTCCTAGATTTACTGTTTTGCGACTGAATGAGGAAGCAGCTGCTGATGCTGTGATGATGCATGCAATCTAAGGCTGCCAGGTTTTTATTCCTGTCTATGGGGGGTTTCTTTGGCTTCTACTGGGAAGCTTATTGGGCATGGTCAGAGTTTTAGGATGGGTTGAGGAAACAGTTAAAATAGAGTTAACGGGATGCCTAGGTACTCAGAAACTTGCAAGTGCTTTAAATGTGTTCTAAACAAGGTCCTGATGTGGGTAAGAGGGATTTTTTCTGGATGACTGACCTCAAAGAAATGGTTTTGTTGAGGGGTTTTTTGGTGACAGTTTCTGAACAAGTGTTCTTTTAAGATTAGAGTGTCAGTTCATGCATTTGAACAGTATAGAGGCTACAGCCAAAAAAGATGGCTTCAGGGGATGCCTTGAGATTTTTGTGGCAGACTGCAGAGCTTGGTCCTGATGAAGAAAATATGATTTTGTTATGAGTGGCCTGTGAATCAAAACCTCATTTTCCTCCCTTGTTCTCTTGTCACACCTCTTTCAGCTAAGTGTGGCTACTGTGTAAGTGCAGTTCAGCCTCCTTATGCTGCCTGTGCTGGGAAACAGCTGCCTTCGCTATGAAGGCAGCGTTTCTAGGGACGAAACCACCCCAAGAGGTGTCCCCTCTTCAGTATTTGTGAACTGGGGGAGGTTACTGCAGTGGAGAGCATTAATCAGAGCTGTGAAAATTAATTTGGGGCTTCATCTTCAAGGCACTGTCAAATGGAGTTTATTTAGCGTGATGGTCTTTTAATGAAGCTGGAAAAGGACTTTAAATGCTGCAGACAGTAACAGGGACAGCGTAAGAGAAAGAAGCTGAAGTTCTGTGATTATTTTCACTTAAATTACAAATACTTTTCTTTTACAAAAACAATTGGTACACAAATACTAACAGAAATACATTTAAATATCTAAAAAGGTCACTTGTAGCCAGAGCATTGATCTGTCTGCTTGTTACTCTAGACATAGGTGGAATAACCTCCAAGTTATTATATTTAGCTGGTGTTCTGTGTTCCTGTCTACAGCCTTAAGCAATATCCAGAGCCGTTTGACTGCTTAGTCTCCTTCTTGGTACCTGTTAATTCACGTCAGCTGACAGAGGGAAAGCTTGAGACTTGTCCATCACTTAAACCTTCATTTGAGTTTTTAAGTCATACAAACACCTAATATTAGTATTGTGCAAAGTTGGGTTTCACATGTTATGTAAACAGTGAAGCACAAAACAATTATCTCTAGGTTAAGGTGCAGGTGTATTACAGCCAGCTCGTGTCCTGAGGTCATAGCCCGTACACAGAAAGGGCTTAGGGATTGAAAGCAGAAGCTTGGTTGGGTTGGGACAGAGGAAAGAGAAGCAATGGAAGAAAAGTAACTGCAATACCAGCCATCTAATCCAACACCAGATACCTGAGAGGAAGAGATGGTGTGAGAACCAGTGTGCTAACATAGCCAGAGTTGGGGTCTTTTGGGTGTTTTTTTCTTTGGTTTGGGATTTGTTTGTTTGTGGAATTTTTGGTGGTGTTTGTGGGGTTTTTTTTGGGGGGGTGTTGTTTGTTTTTTGGTGTTTGTTTTTGTTTTTAGGACTCCCAGTGGTGTTCACATAGATTATGTGCTAGAGGGGATGCTGACAGAACTTGTAAACACTTACTCTAGCTAATGTAATGTTAGGGATTGTCTCTACCTGCATAAATGTATGCCTTTTTTTTTTTTTTTTATGCCTGTCAAGCTTTCAGTGTCAAGGGGGTGGCACAGGTTTGTCTCACAGTACCGTAGCATGGAAAGTATTTCTTAACATCTCATACATACTGCCTGCATTTCTTGTCAGTCTTTCTCATATTGAATGTAGCTCTTAAACTGTCCCACCCACCGTGGTTAATTTGCAGTCCATTGCAGACAGTTGTGCTACATGTCACCACAGAGAGAGAGAGACAGAAAAATTTGAAATTCACAGATTGTGGACAATGAAATAAACAAATATTTTGACCTCATGGTCGTGGACTGAGTTCATTACACTGGACAGGACCAGGAAGGTCCTGGTTGCTTTATAACGTATTTATGTATCTACTATGCTGTGTGCTTGGGCATGGGCAAGCAAGCTCATTAAGGATTCTGGGCCACTTCAGAATGTAAACACATCATTAATATGCAAAGGTGCAGATATCTGTCTAGTTCTATAATATTCCATTTACATAGTGCTAGCACTTGAAGGATATGAGAGACTTCATTTCCAGCTAGAGAGACATCCTAAATAAAACCACCAAGTTACTGCAGAAGTAATCAGGTAGCGTGCAGGAGTTCAGGTTCAGATCTCTCTCTCTCTGGTAACCAGCTCTTGAATTCATCTCAAATGTCTTTACGTGTGCTCTGGCATCTCACATACCATCTTGCCCTCACTGACAGTTCGCCATTGAGGTCGTCTTCTCCTCCCATTACAATGGAGTCCCCTAAGGCTCTGCAGCTGGGTTTGAGACAGCAAATGGTACTTACTTTTTACTTAATAAGTCCCTGTGCAAGAGTACAGAGTTATCTTTAAGCCTAATGCACCAGTACTGATGATAAAGAATTTTCATTCGCCTCTTGGGTTGATTGAAATGATGAGTAGATATGTGTACTTAAAGTTTGCGTATCCCTGGTTGAAGGTGCCAGGCTAATGGTCTTATGGGCCATGAGGATCTCTTGTTATCCACACAGAAAAGACGAAAACGTGGGTCAGAGTAAAGTACCCTAAGAGTCCTCTTTCCTCTCTGTTAGCCCAGGTCCTGCTAAAATCAATGGAAAGGCACATGCTACTTTAAAAGTCTCTCTTCCTCAGGGGTGGGGTGGAAATTTGTGTTTCTAATATTGTCACTGTAAAAAAAAAAAA
>JMFS01118892.1:0-23521 GCA_000699545.1 Podiceps cristatus | reverse complement strand
TTTAGTTATCTTTTCTCTCCCCTGCCCAGCTAAGGAGGTGAGTGATAGAGAGGCTTTGGTGGGCACCCGGCCTCCAGCCAGGTAGCCACTGGCCTCCAGCCAGGGTTAACCCACTACAACATATTAAGAAAACAATAGCTATCTGTAGCATCAGTTAAACAAAGATATTAGAATGTGGCCCAAAGTTATCACTAACTATGGCTAAGAGGGGTTAGGTCAGTCCCTGTACTACAGTGCAAGTTTGTCAGAGACAATCTGTAGTGCTGAGTCTTCTTCTGTTTGGATAGCAGTAAGGCAGTTTATCCAGGGATGTTCAAGAAATCTATTAATATCTATGCTCAAAACCTGAGAATCAGACATATGATTTAAAAAGAAAGAACAACCTTTTATTACCTTCAAATCAGCACTGAAGAAAACCATGGAAAATTAACAAAAAATTCATGTCATACAATGTGACAAGTTACATTTAGAAGTGACAGAAAAAAAGGTCACCATTTACATTATTTGTTGGATAATCTCTTTTATTCCTGTTCCTTAGATACCAGTTTTTAAATTCTCCTTTGCATATATTATCTCATATTTCTCAGAAGGTGCTACACAAAGTTTCTCTTATAGGACTATTTCAGTTCTGCAGTTTGCACTGTTCTGGTTAGTCACGGGAGCCACGGGAAACCTGCCTACCTCCCAGCCCCCAGCTGAAATGATTTTTCTAATTCAACATTTTTCCTGTATGGCTGTGTCTGTGGGCTGGCAAAACAATGAATGTAAAAGGATTTTTTGTATGTTTCTGTACTCTGGGTCTGAGGCAGTAACAGCCCCCAGAAGTAGGGATACACAGTGCGGAGACTCCCCAAGAGGCTGCACATAGCCTGTTTCTAAGAGGGTCACTGCTAAGCTGCACCAAAACTGAACTGCGCAGAGATCCTGGGGAATCTCTGCATTGAGATCTCACATCTTGTAATACCTGCATGATGTCCATTTTCCATATCCTGACCTATCCCAGCTCCCCATTATTCTGAATAATAAACCTGACTGCACATGGCAAGATTTCTCCATTACACAGATAAAAATGGAAAAGTAATCCTCCCCCAAATTATTCTCAAAGGTTGTTGTACACAGATGCAGGATGCAAAAATTCATAGAAAAGACTGCCATATCCCAAGTTCAGAGTCTACAGCAGGGAAAAATCTATTAATGAAAGATTAAGTTTGTCTTTTTTATACCGTTTCTGAATAATGAATAAAAAGAAAATCTGGATAGGAATATAAATAACATCTATGACAATGCTTGGAGGGTAGTTCACTAGATACTTGAGAGATATATAGCTTTCTGTTAACTTTGTGATGATGGGCTGCCTGAACATGCCAACAGTAAGAATAATTGTTCAGGTGCTCTTTCAGGACAAATGGGGACAAGGATCCAAACCAGCTGCCTGGTTCTACATCATGCCATTTACCTTCTCACTGCCTCTGAACATGCATAGCTGTGGAAGTACCTGATGGAAACAAATTAGATTCTTGTTATCCAATTCAAAGCCTCAGATCTAAACCTGAATGGTTAATGTCATATGTGAGTTTCTGGAAATGCCTATTTCATCTATGGTGTGAAGAGATTTTGTGTGATCTCATAACTCTCTTGCTAGAGTAAATAAAACTCTTTGCTGTTCTTTTCCTGTCTTTCAGATATCTACTTCAAACATGCACAGGTATTAATGTAAAAACTTTTAAAGGTGGGTCTTGTGGTTTTCTCTTCTGGTTAACTCTAACATGATTTTTCTGGGCTTCTTTAAAGAGACAATCTCCTGCAGTTCGGGTGCTCCTGACATGTGGCCTGTGTCAGGGCTCTGTGTGCACCAATAGGCCTTACCAATAGGCCATGGCCATTCTCACCTGGGCTTCCACCAACACCCTCTAGTCGTGGGCTCAGTGGCTCCATCTAAGCTCAGGACTGAGCTTTCAGTCCCTTTCTGAGCTATATCACATGTGTATCTGTTTCCAGCTCAGCTGGATCTGCTCTGTTACTGCGGACTTGCCGGGGGATCGCTGGACCTGACTTGTGGATTGACTTCCCAGCTTGACCTTGGACCTGCTGCATCACCACAACCTTTTCTGGGGATCCGGACTCCTGGTTGACCCCAGTTGCATCCCCAGGCCTGTCTTGTTCACCTCAGTCACGTACTGTAGGACTAAGTCCTGGCTGGTGAGGCCCCTGCCCTGCCTGCTGTTTCCATGCTTAGCTCCTTGTCCTTTAGGCAGCAGTTGTCCCTTGCTGCTCCCTGGCAGCCTATTCCTTAACCTTTTTTAGCTTCCAGATAGAAAACACAGCTTGAGATCATATTTTTTTTAAAAAAAATACACTTAAGCATAACAACATACTGTGTTTTTACTCAACGCAGAAGCCTCTTTGAGCCCACTGACACAGTTGTGTGAGAATACTATTATAATATACCCCCTAGCTGTCCAAAATCTACTTTTCTTTTAATAGCTTCTCTTGTTTTTCCTGGGTAGACTCACTATATGCACCATATTATCCATACACAAACTTTGCTATTACAGCCTCTTACTGACAGTGCCTTTATGGAATTATTTTGAACTGAAAATGTGAAGATCCTCATTTCTCAGTTTCTGCCTATGACACCTAGACAAGCCTCCCTTCTGCGGCTCCACAATACAGCTGTCATAGATGTTCTCTGAGAAGATGAGAGGCTGCAAAGCTATATATGAGATTTTGTCAGTTCCTATTTAATCTATGCCTGAATCATTCTAACTTCTTTAGTTCCATGACTGGATCCAGACTGAAGCCTTAATACATGCCTGAAGTTAAGAATGGTTTTAGCTTGTCTCAGCAGTCGTGTGGCCAGCAGGAGTAGGGGAGTGGCCATCCCCCTGTACTCGGCACTGGTGAGGCCGCACCTCGAGTGCTGGGTTCAGATTTGGGCCCCTCTGAGGTGCTGGAGTGTGTCCAGAGAAGGGCCATGAAGATGGGGAAGAGGCTGGAGCACAAGTCCTGCGAGGAGCGGCTGAGGGAATGGGGGTTGTTTAGCCTGGAGAAAAGGAGGCTGAGGGGAGACCTTATTGCTCTCTACAACTACCTGAAGGGAGGTTGGAGTGAGGTGGGTGTCAGTCTCTTTCTCTGAGGAAATGGCCTCAAGTTGCAACAGGGGAGGTTTAGTTAGATTTTAGGAAAAATTTCTTTACTGAAGGAGTGTTCAAGCCCTGGAACAGGCTTGAACCAGGGAAGTGGTGGACTCACCATCCCTGGAGGTGTTCAAAAAATGTGTAGACATGGCACTTCCTGACATGGTCTAGTAGGCATGGTGGTGGTGTTGGGCTGACAGTTGGAGTTGATGATCTTAAAGGTCCCTTCCAGCCTTAATGATTCTATTATTCTATGATTCTATTGCCTTCAATTGGGGCAGTTCTTAATGCATACTTTTCTGCTTTCCTAAATTGGACCCCTAATGATTAAAATGAATTTTTGAAAAGCCAGTCACAGTGGATGATGTTTTAAAATAGAGGCTCTTTAAGAAGATAATTAAAAGAATAATTTCTATTATGAAAATTTAACATGTCTGGAAATAACCAAAATTATCACATCTGTCCTCCATGAGTTTGACTTTCTCCATTTTTTGTTAGTAAAAGCCAAGATGTTAGAGCTTTTCCAGCTTTACCATACAGCAGTGCATTTTTAGACTTGTGGCTAGACTGAGTGATCTTCAGCCAGCATCTGAGCCCACAGTCTTACATTCTGGTTTCTCTTGATAACCACTGCATCATATCTTCTACAAAGTCATCCTTTTTTCAGTCAGTGCTGGATGGCACTTTCTGAAACGCATGTTAACAGCAACAAAGCAAAAAGGAAACTAAGTTGCCTTGTCACATGAGGGCCTCACACAATGTTATATAAGATGGCTCCCTCTTAGTTTTATGTCAATTTTGGTATACACTCAAATGAAATGTGGAAAAGACTAATTAAGGAGCAAAGAATGTATGCTGTTTCCCTTCATTAATATTCAACCATGTTTTTTAGCTTCATTATGACATACCCTTGTGAATGGCTGAACACAGCGAAAAACAGTTGTGTCCACTGTGCCACAAAAACTTGCGTGGCTCTTCCTTATTTATAGGTTTGGAAGATCCTTTTGATGACATACAAGCTTTCTGCTCTGAGCCAAGGTGCTTCTAGCAGAGCTGAAAACAAACCTAACTTGTTCTTATTGAATAACATGCTCACTGTCATTATGAGAATGAATAGGAAATTAATTCACCGAGTTTGTGGCATATAAGAGCAGTGCCAGTATCAAAACTAGATAAATAGTTTCAGATGAAACAAGAATGTTTATAAATGAAAAATATGGATTTTATAAATCTCTAACAAAACAATTTGATATAAACAAGCACAAGCCTTAACTATTACATTTTAAATATTAGTATTATTTGATGGTTAAAGTATAGATAACATTAATTCCACTCTTTAAACAGACTTTGGCATAGGTTTAACTATTAGTGAATACACGCCTTAAAGTAGATGTAAATTAACTACAGTAGAACCACATTCATTTTCAGCAATTCTGATTCTGGTTTTATTATTTTCCCACAAATCAAAGGCATTATAATAGTATAAGGGAACTGTGAAACAATGTGTTTCATTAAAAAACTTTTATATATCCTACTAATTTCAGTGTAGTCACAGAACTACATACTGTTTTTCCAAAATCTGTTCAGAGCAAAGGTGACATACAAATAATTTAAATACCTAGGCCTGAAAAACTGAGGCATAATGAACTGGGAATATACAGAAGACACTATATTTAACTTGCTTAAATCCCTCAAAAAACTATCTATCTGATTCCAATGAGATGGCTTCTAGCAAATATTCCAGATTTAGTCCTATGTAAAATGTATGGTTTGGCATAGAATAAATCAGTATTTCACATATGACTTTGTATGACAGGAGATATAACCTGTAACACTTATGCATTTTAAATAAACAAGACTTGGCCTTACACAAGATTAGAATGATGACTTCAAAAGGGAAGCAGAGCTGAATACACTTGTTGCAATGATGACTGTTTTCTTGTAGCCTTTCTAAATACTAGCAAAAGAATTTCTGAAAAGGCTAATAAATCCGTTTCAGAAATATCAGTGCTGACAACTTATCCTTTTCCAGAATTACTGCTTTTAAAAAAATTTGCCTAAGGAGGCTTCATAAGAAATCTAAATTATTTTATTAACACTGAAGTATTTACTTGAGAGTAATCCAAAACTAAACATAAGAAGCCTCCAGCATAACATCTTTCCAACTTCCTGTCTTGTTTCACTAACAGCTGTCAAGTGCCATGAACCAGCCATGTTTAGTTTTTAGGCTGGCAAAATATATGTGTTAAATATATATAAAATATGCCAGTCTGGGATATAGGTTGTATAAGACCGAAGAAAAAGCACTTAGCTGAATTAGGATATATGTGCAAGATAGATTTGTGGTGAACTGCTCTGAATCTCTGGAGGCTTTTGCAGCAGAGAACTCTAGTAGAAGTAACTGAATACAATAATTACAACAATACAATAATTCACACTATCCATCACAACACCAAATAAAAAACTAAATAAAAGTAATATATGAAATTATATAAACAGTGTGATGAGAATTGAGGGCATAATCCATTTGTTTCAATTAAGGAAGTACTTTTTATTATCTCTAATGGGGATAAAAGTGAATTATGTTGAAAGTAGACCTTGCTTATTTTTGTGTTATATTTTTCCCTCCTAAAAGAAAATGTGAGAGAAAATCAAATACTTCAGAAGATATCAGAAATTGTTGACGGGAAGAAGATAATGAAATCAAAAGCAAAACAAGGACAACTGTTCAAGGAGGAAGACATTATCCAGGTCAAAAGCTGCCATGAGTGCAGAATTAAGAAATGACAGTCCCAACATTTCCCATGAAGGTAACTCAGTGAATGGAGAGAAATGAGAGGTGATGTGTGATGGGAGAACAGAAAGAAGGTAGCTGATGAAGAGAATGAGATTATGCTTTCACAGTGGAAAAGCTATAATACTACTTGTGAGATGCAAGAATCAGGTGGAAACAAGTTCTGTGACTAAGGTGAGAGGATATTAGGACAAGGGAAGTTCTTCCCTCATTACTAGAGTAAGAGGAAACTTGCAAGGAGAGTGAAGGCATGAAAGCTGAGTGCTGGGAGTAGAAAAATACTAAGTTTTCAGCAGTATGAAAAAGGCATATTATAACATACTGGAGAGGGTCCAAAGGAGGGCCATGAAGATGATCAAAGGGATGGAGAACTTGCCCTGTGAGAACAGACTTAGGGATTTAAGGTCTTTTCTCCTTGGAGAAGAGAAGGCTTAGGGGCGACCTCATCACAGTATTCCAGTACTTAAAAGGGTGGCTACAAAGAGGACAGAGGCTCCCTCTTCACAAGGTGCCACATGGAGAAGACAAGGGTCAGTGGATACAAGTTGCACCGACAGTGGTTTCATCTTGACATAAGAAAGAAATTCTTTACATTGAGAACAATCATTCACTAGAACAACCTCCCCAGGGATGTGGTACAGTCAAGGGAAGTTCTTCCCTCATTACTAGAGTAAGAGGAAACTTGCAAGGAGAGTGAAGGCATGAAAGCTGAGTGCTGGGAGTAGAAAAATACTAAGTTTTCAGCAGTATGAAAAAGGCATATTATAACATACTGGAGAGGGTCCAAAGGAGGGCCATGAAGATGATCAAAGGGATGGAGAACTTGCCCTGTGAGAACAGACTTAGGGATTTAAGGTCTTTTCTCCTTGGAGAAGAGAAGGCTTAGGGGCGACCTCATCACAGTATTCCAGTACTTAAAAGGGTGGCTACAAAGAGGACAGAGGCTCCCTCTTCACAAGGTGCCACATGGAGAAGACAAGGGTCAGTGGATACAAGTTGCACCGACAGTGGTTTCATCTTGACATAAGAAAGAAATTCTTTACATTGAGAACAATCATTCACTAGAACAACCTCCCCAGGGATGTGGTACAGTCCCCATCACTGGAGGTTTTCAAGACGCAATTGGATGAGGCGCTAGATAATCTCATCTAGTCTCCCCTTCCCACAAAAGGTTGGACCAGATGATATTTTGAGGTCTCTTTCAAGCTGGGCTGTTCTATGATTCTATGAACATCTTCACTAGGATTTACTGACTACAATGGTGCAGATCCCCTATGGAATTCAGATGCTCAACTGTGTGAACAGATTCCAAAAAGTCATCAATGCCATCAAATTCAACAGGCAGTAACTGGAGGACTTTGATCGAGATCTGAGGAAGGAATTGAAAACTTAATAATCAGTAGCAGAAGCTTTGTCCCCTCCACTGTCTTATGAAACTGTACCGACCAGCACCGAATTTCCTTTTTAGATCGTGGGCAAGCCTGCACAGCTAATGTACACTAGTGGTGGTTTTCACTGCAAGTTGCCAACCACTGGAATCACCTGTAAGTAAACATAAGTAGCAGCTGTAAAATCTTTCTAAGCAAGCTCATACAAAAGTGTCATCTTCATTATTCAATATCTAACAAAAGGCACTGGCAACACTGAAATAGCTGGTTTTATAAAAGTGAGATTTAGAGATGAACTGTCTTTATTTGAATGCAGTAATTGCATCGTATTTTAAAGGGCATTTTTTTTTTTTTTTATTTTACCAAAATGCACAGGCCATATTTTTCTTACATGCTGTTACAGGAAGAGGGCACTTAGCTTTTCTAATAGTCAAACATGGCTTTGCAGAACAAAACATTGTTAACAATTAAAAATAGTGATCAGAAAAAAAATAGAGGGAAGAATTTTAGAGTATTTTAAAATGTGGCCTCTCTGTGGTATGTATTTTTATACTATGTTTTCAGGTCTCAAGTAATAGAAAAATCATACAAAGGTAATACAAGTAATCTGAAATCCACTACATGCAGTTCTATTTTAACTCAGCAATTCACACCAAATTCTTTCATTGCACTAAGAATGAATTCAGGAAAATAAATACCCAAGGAGGAATATGGATTTAATTGTTATTGCTGTTACACTGCTAAAATAAAACAGCTGTGATCACACACTCAGATAAAGCCATTGTTCAACAAATATTTTTATTAAACATCTCTGTAGTGAAGATGAGTCCAACTCCCCAAGAGCAGAGCAGACCACTTCCGGACCACCCATTGCTCCCTAGGTAAAACAATTCATCCAGCTGTTGGGAGGTGGGAGGGAACTTGATCGGACACACTGGACACTATGGCAGTTATGGAGCAACTCCTGTTTGCTCACTGACATATCAAACTATAACAACTGTATTTTAACATTCAAGTAAATAGACCACCATCCTCTTTCAAATCATTAATTTGACCACTAGCTAATGACAGCAACAGTGTTTCTTAAATGGCACCTTCCCAAACATAACAATGACCTGCGTAGACCACAGGAGAGAAGTCTCCAAAAACTAAGGTCAGCTGATTACAGCAGGCGACAGGGGAAAAGCAGGCACATAGGAAGGTCAGAGGTACAACAGGAGCAGTCAGGAAAATAAATAGGCCACAATCATACAGCAAATAAACTGTGTGTCAGAACTGTGAATAGAATCCAGAAGTCCTGATTCATTGTCTCTCTGCTCTATTGCCCCAGTCCTAACCAGATCCTCTCTCAAAATTGCTAATATAGGCAGTCCACGAGACTGAAACATTTTTCCTATCTACAAAGCAAATGCAGCAAAAGGCATATAAAGGTTTCCTTCACACAGGCACTCCACCAGTTATGTTATGGTCAGAAAGATTTTGTTAATAAATACTGTACATTTTCTCCAGGTCAGTAATTAGAAGGGCTGAATCTGCAGAATTTGTCATTCATCTATTTAAGAATTAGTGTCAGGGTATTTTCAAGAAATATTCAAACTTAAATCTGAATCACCTTTTACAAGGGTGTTTCCCTCAAGTTCTGCCATCAATGAGTCTGTGTTTGCTGCATGTTGAGGTATTAGGAGAGCTGTAAAAGCAGAACACCTTTTCAAGTGCAGCATTTACAAACAGCCAACATTGGTCAAGACAAATGACTTTTCTGTTTCAGTAAAATAATAAAAATCTCATATTCAAACCAGACAGAAATTAGCCAAGGGAAGTATAAAGGTTCATACACATGAAATTTTCTGTGTAAAAGGGCTACATAAGCTACAGGATTACACATGAAAAAGCCTTAAAACTATGAAATTGTTTCTTATTTCTAATTGTAAACATGCATTGTTTACCATGAGATGTGCTGTGTGGTTTTTTCAAACAGTTCTTTAGCAAACCAATTAAGCAGCTGGTCTCCTCTAAGACATTAAAGTGCCATACAACAGATTTAGGATGGGCTCCAAATTACTGAAGCTGAGCCATTTCAAAGTGTATTAATCAGGTTTCCTAATAACACATCAGTCACTGAATACAAATGCTCAGTTTTAATTTAAGGCTTTATCAGCCACTTGGAACATGGAGCCCACAGGCCAAGTCTTCAGTGGTGCAAATCAGAGCAGATTTCCTGTAATCCACAATTATACAAATTCAGAACTGGTCTAAATATTTAAGATGCCTTTTTAAAAATACCTGATTGTATTTGCATTTCGGTGAGCTACTTGTATACTTATTAACTGAACACAGAGTTTCTTAGTCTAGAAAGTTTGCTTCAAAAAATGTAGGTTTTTCTTCCCCCCTTGGCAAGTATTTTCTTCCACGGTAGAGGCTTCCCTCTAGTGGACACTGTCTCTGATGGTTTACTTGTAAGGTTTCAGTAATTTAATGGAACAGTCTTATAATACATCCAATATCATGTCTTTGCTTTCTGATTTAAAACAATTAAAAGGAAATGCCTGACAGGACTTAATTAGTGCCTATACAATGTTTCTTGAGGACTTTAAAAAATATTGCAGCAGTCTCAAGACCAGTTACTTCAAACTATAATACAATGTAAAATCACTTAACAAACTTAGGCATGTAAATAGGTATGTAAACAGCAAAATCATGTCCTGAAAAAACTAATTATTGATTCAGTAGTTCAGGGAATAGATACAAAGACAAGAGCAGTGCTGTTCTGTATTGACTGGCTGCTGTTTTACCAAGCTATCAGTGCTGATCTAATTAATCTCCAGTCTGTTTGTATGGGCGACACTTACTGGCTCTTTCAATATCCTGTTATTTATAGGAGGGCAATAGATTGATACTCAACTTGCCTGGTGCACTGGTTTCCTCAAAACATTTAACTTTAAAACGATGCACTTGGGGCTCCTATATGGAACAAATACATACGCACTTAAATTTTTTTGTCCTTTCCTATGGGAGTCTGATCACATAATTCACAACTGAGAAACGATTGAAGGATGCCAACTGGCTACATTCTATTTCCATTATTCAGCAATGACAAAGGGCTGTCTCAGCATGAACCTTTCACCCGTGCATTTTTCTTTCTTCAGAATGTGACGACAAAAACATCCATTGTAGCAGTAACTTTCATAATTCAGATCTCAGCCCACTACTAATTGAGCCCATTAACATATTTATTGGATTTTCAAGTATTTGCCAGGTGATAGTGGTCTGTGTTTACTATTATGGGTCTACAGAATGTAGTGAGAATCCCAAAATACATTCAAAAAAATATGATCTGGGAAGTAGTTTTCTGAGTTTCAGACAGAGTAAGCAGAGGCTTCTTGAACTAGCTTAAAGTTTAATGAAAGTGTATGTTTTTCCCAACACTAAACTTTTCTATTCTAAGTCTCCCAGAGTTCCAAAGTCTACTTTTTTTCCCCACATGGGCTGTTGACCTGAATATTTCTTATGAATCCTTTCATAAAATTGTGGAGGCCACATGGAAGCCTGTCTGACATCTTTGACCTGTGGGGATTTTAGTAGAATACACCTATTTTGCCAGATCAATTAGAGAAACCTCATTCCAACAGAACAGATGCCCACATCATAAAGCAATGTCACAACGGTCCCTTTTGTTGTCAGTTTCTCTAAAGAGAAATCACTACTTGTTAAGAAAATTTAATAATAACTATGTAATACATGCATATAGATGCATGCACCCCTTATGAATTAAATTCTTCTGCTCTTTCTAAACATAGACTCTAGTCAAAAAGTCACTGCTTCTTTGTAGCTCAGACAATACTCCCAATGCAGCAAAAATTCAGAAATAAAGTCAGTGGGAAGGCAATCCTTTTCTGAAACAGAATTAGATAGGACTTCAGAACTGGGCCTAGTTTAAATCAGATCAAACAGTATGGTGCCTAAAGATGACACAAAGATTTGCAAGGTCTAGTGTATAATTTATAAAAAAACGCAAGTAATGTGGAATCAATCTTGCCTCAAGTAAAGACTTCAGGGCTTTATCAAAGTAATTTACGTAACAGAGGTGGTCGTCTAATAGACAGACCCAAAGCATACATATTGCACTTGAGAACATTTTAGGGTGGCCTGTTCAGAGAGAAGGCTGCCAAGTATGTGTGATCTGCAGTCAAGGTTTCCCGATACAGAGCTTAAGCACACAAAAACTTACATAACATAAAGAAGAACAGAGCATTTAAATACAGGGCAGAGGTACGTTAGGTGCTACAAATCATACCAGATATGCACACATTTGTTACTTCAGTGTAATTTCAGTAACTGTGTTCAGTTAGACTGATGGAAACTCTAAACTGAGATAATGCCAATAACTAGCCCTTTCATTAGAAAGAGGTTTAAAACAAGTAGTCTCACCCATACTGTTGATTTTAGCAAAACTACACCAAATTCTGTTTAAATGTAGGAAACTACATGGGACTCAAAGAATGTGAAACCTGTGTCTTTTTTTCCTGTAAATAATTAGAAAAAAAAAAATATTTAAATCCTAGAACTAGTTACATACAGCTGTAGAAGTGCTACATGGGCAACCAGTATCAGCAATACTGCAGCAGTTAGTATTCTCAAATAGCGTCAACTTCTCAGGCTCTCTAGCACACCAACAGGCCTTCAGGGCAGCTAAATTACACTGGGTTGGAAAGCTCAGGATAGGGGAAACATACAAACTAGCCTGGGATTCCCTCCCTTTTCTTTCTCTCCCTTTTCTCCACAAGCACTTATAAAGGCAATGTATGTTTGCGTGAGTTCCTCAGCAGCATTGCTGTTCACCTTCATTTTGGCACCTGAAAATAAGGAAGGGAGAGCATGTCTGCTCAAGCAATAGCCATCCCTGCTTACATGTATGGGCTTTGCTAACCTTTCCTTTCAAAGGAGGATTTTGTTAGGAAATTCACCAGGTTTTTGAACCCAAGTTACCACCAGCTAGAAAGGAGTGCTTTACACTAGGCATCAGAAAAGCAAGGCTTTTCACAAGATAGGGAGCTCACATATGTAAGGCAGGGAATATGACAGGGAATCCATAGAAGGAAGGTATTGCTAACTGCATAAAATAGGGGCCAAGCAGCCTCAAGGCATTAAGAGTTCCCAAACAGTACTACTATTTAACGTATCACTGAAAGTTGTGGATATGTCCATTAATCCACTTGGAAGAGCATTTCTGCATTATCCCAGGTGTTATCAGCCACAATCTGAAGAGCATCTGTAAGACTACAAAAAAATGAGAAAAATCTTTCATTAATGTGCCCTCTCCCCAAGAAAACACTAAACTAGTTGAATTAACAAAATGTACCCAACCTGGTAAGAACATTCTGTAACATGTTGTATGCACACTGGCTTTAGCTCATTTTGTTAGTAGGATTAATTTTTAGAAATCTAAGACTTTCATGTTAATCCCAGATAATAGTGCAGTTGGGACACTAAAATAATCAGATTACAGAGAATGTCAGTCCGATTTGATTTGGAACGATGGAAAGCATGTTACTGGAACTATCACCCCCTCGTTTTATGAAAGGATGACCTGGAAGAATGTCAGAGAGAGTTCACCATGTCTCAACAGCTGCAGACCTCTGCTTCAAGTCATCTTTAAAAATATGGTTTTGCTTATTCAAATACTGATTTTTTTGACAGAAAGCACAAGAACTTTAAAAAAATGTGGAATTTATCACAACGGATGTACAAATATTGTGTAAGAAACTGGTATATAAAATTACCTTCTACACATGTACCACAGAATTACCATCTGCCACAATCAAACATCCGAGTTCTATTTTCAACTAAAAAAACCCCGCTACCCTACCTACTCCTTCCTACTAATTTGATTCATGAGCTTCCTTTTTGCATCTCCCTCGTTCCCTGTATCTTTACTCTGATTGGTTGCAGCAGGGCTCATGCCTATTTTATTTCTGGTTAATCTGATTAAGTAAGAACCTGGGATTGTGATGTCAGTGCATTAGCAGAAGGAAGTAATGCTTCCTGTAGGAAGGATGGCAATTTTGACCTTTTAGAAGCAGGTCATGATCTAACTGCAAGATGAAAACAGAGCAAGACAAACTGCAGTGATCATACCAGCTCATTCTCCAATAGCGTAGTTCAAAGTAAGATTATGGCTCATGGACTGCAGGTAAGAAAGCATAATGCACTCATATTTGGTTATTTGATTGAAGGGATCTTTGTGGGGGAAGAGGTTAGCGTCTCTAGAATAATAGTAGAACATTGGAAATACTGACTAATGAAAGGCCTCATTTCTTATATTTACTTGGGAGAAAAAATGGCTTTCAGAACAGAGGCGTCTTACCAGACTCAATTTTTTACAAGCTTATGATGTTATTTGTTTGACTTTAATATACCTGTATTCATATTCCTTCATTCTGTGCTGATGAAACAATACTTCTTTATGAATCTCTTTATTGTACAAAATTGCTGTAGTTCACTTCATTATTTTTCCCCCTTAAACTCAGAAGCCTACATCAGTAAGTGAACAACAGATGAGATTGATCTAAATTAAACATTAATTCCTCAAGTTATAAGCTCATGATTTAAAAATTTAATGACTTTGTGTGACAGTTTAGTAGATTGCTTTATTATCATGGGATGCTGCTGTATTATTTAGCATGTGCCACAATACAAATGCTTTTATGAGCCTGTGAGGTATATGCAGCATGTTGCTATGGTGATGTGGTGCTCAAACTGATGCAATCCTTAAGGTTCTGTTCATGAACCTTTCAGCAGACCTTAAAAAAATGCTTCACGCATAGCAACAAACAAGATATTAATGTAGCAGACATTGTTTGTACAAAATAGTCTCAATGAGCATAGTTGTCAACTAAATAAAAGGTACTAAACTGCACTGCTGGAGTAGCTACAAGCAGTAACCACTATGTATACCTGTATGCTTCAAGATTAGCTTATTCAATAGTGACATTAACTTGGACAAAGCTCATCCCTCACTTGAGCTGAACCAGTTGTGATGCCTCTCATCAAATGCAGCAGGAAGCTAAATTCATTGGCAGCAAGGCTGAACTTTAACTCACCATGCAGATGAAAGCCCAATTTATAACCGCAAAGCAAGTTGTAAGGATGAAGTCCATTAAATACGGCAACTGGTATCATGATTGGGCAAAAGAAAAAATGCTCCAATCGCAGGTAGCATAGTCATTGAATTTAAGCTGCAGTTATTCAGAATGCAATTGAAATGGGGATCTTGAAAACAAACAAACAAAAAACCCCAAACCCAACAACAAAAGAACCTGCCTACCCTACAGCACTTTTTAAACTGTTTATCAAGTCAGAGGCTATCCTTAGAGGTGCTTTTTCTGCACTCCAAATTAAAATGATGGTTCCAATAGTCTCAAATAAACACTGTCTTTTAACTTTGAGCAATGCTTCTAATTATGTCCCATCCTTACTGCCTCTTGTTGACAGAATCCTGTATCCTGTATGTGCATTCTGTCTGTCACCACTAGCAACCTCACACAGGCAGAAAACAGCCCATTTCAAACTGGCCAACTGGATTAATACAACACTCAAACAATAGTCAGTTCTGCACTGCATTAAAGCCTGCTCATAGATGCTACTGTCTAGCCTGATCTACAGCTGATACCAGTGTAACTACCAGTATCTCTCCCAAATTTAATAAAGCACAAACAAAACCAATCCCTCATCTAGGCTTTCACTTCACTGACTTCAGCCATGAAGAAAATATTAACTAAACCAGGCAAAATAGTACTGCTGACACTCTAAACAGTGCTCAAGTGTGAGGCTATTCCGTAAATCTAACTTGGAACATCAAGGCCTATCAGTTTTGAGTACTTGCAGAATACGGTTAGTTCAGCCAGGATGAGGTTCTACATGCATTGCCTTGTACTATGATAATCTGTTCTTTGAAATTCTTGTTAACAGCTGTCTCTCTAGTTTTATCTTTAAATGAAGTAGGCTATTCATGGCCAATTTAAAATAAACAGCAGTAATTGGTTATCTCATTGTTGTGGCTGCTGTGAGTTTTGCAAGTAATAACCTACTCCTGTTCCCTACAGTCCATTTTAACTTTCTTCCTAAGTACTCATTTCTCCTATGCCAAGAAAGGAGAATTAAAAACAATTCATCTGGCTAAAGAGTCTGCAGGTGTTAACTTGCTTGTTAGCAATGCTTTATGCTTTTACTGCCTAGTTCATACCGCTATGCTGTTCCTTAGCATGTATTGAGGGTACTCACTGCTCACTGTATTGAGTTCTGTTGAATGCAACCGGTGTGCAGTTAACCTGTTTTGCACTAGTGAAGCTTTGAGCCAGCTTTGAAATTTTTCTTTCAGTTAGTTCCATATTTCTTAAAAATAGCAGGGCAATAATAGATGTGACAAAATCTCACTAATTTGAGGGGGTTTTTTAACCTATTTCTAACACTTACATATTAGCCCTCTTATTCACAATTGTTTCTACCTCATTGTATTTTTATTGCCTGCTTTTGTACCACTACTGCATAAATGAACAAAGACCAAAGCATCCATTATGGTCTTCAAGGGTGGCAGAATCCAAAGACACAGATCTGTGTGGGGCCAAAAGAGCCCAAAAGGAGACTATGCAACTTCTAGACATCCAGACACCTCTGGGTGCAACAGCCTGGAGTCAGTGTGTTAAAGAACGAACTGTAATTCTAAACCCTGATGGCAAAAGGGTTAAGGCCCTCATGTGTGGGAAGTAGCTATGGCCTCTCCCTATCCCTGCCGAGGAGCAACCTGCTGGCAGGGCAAACAGCACGAGGAGCTCAACTGCAGCTCAGCAGGTCTCTGGTTCCCACTCATGGGCACCCTCTGCAGCCTCTCCTCTCCCCAGTACTGTCCCAAAGGTAAGTCAGCTCCCCTGTCCTCTGAGACAGCTGATGGCTGGTCTGTGCTTACCTCTGCCGAAAGTTAAGTTTTGAATTCACACTTAGGAGACAGAGTTTTCTCTTTTACACAATGCAAAATGATGGTCAAGATACTGCAGCATCCCAAAGCCAGCTGCTGACTGGAGATCAAACCGTAATCCCAATCTACTTGCCTTAAATTTTAATTTTTGCTTGTCTACCACATGAGCAAGCTACTGTGCTCTGCAGAGGGGAAAATGGGAGAATACAAGTGGAGGGGTTGTTGTTGTTTGGGGAGTATTTATGAGTTGATGACTGAGAATTTCTCTTATAATGACTGAGGGCAAAGTAGTTATCTATCCATTCACATCTCAGACAAGCACACAAGCTCCTGAATTCTCAGACAGATCATGAACTGTTCTATCAGGAAGTTCAAAAACTCTCAGATATATTTTTATTTTGACACATTATTGGAGGTGAGGATGGGGAGAGGAGACTTCCTCCACATTACCAGAGACTGGAAGTTTTTTTTCCTGTATAGGTCTGTCTTGACTCTTAGAGCTATTTCCCTTTCACTTGCAGATAGGAGATGAAGAAAGCGGCTATAACAAAAATCTATTTTGCATTCCTAAGCATTATGAAGAAGACTTAGAAAGAGTCTTCATTCCCCATGGACTCATCCTGGACAGGTATGAGGGTAAACAACAAAGAGCAGTGACATTGATGCCAATGATCCATTTCCTTCCAAATGAAAAGACTGAGGCCCTAGCCTGCATAGCCCATCAAAAACACAGAAACCCTGCAGCTGTAACGCTTGTGCCCTGGAGTTTAATACAAGAGTTTTATGGAGACAATTCTTCTACAACCCCAGATAAGTCTCCATGTTACCTCAAATATCTTTAAGCTTTCCTACCCTGCATTGTTTAGATATATGGATTAAATTAACAATATGTCAATCGGAGTAGACATCATCTTGTGAACTGCAAATATGTAAGTAACTTTCTTATGTCTTGATGTGGTCACAATTGGCTGGTTATAAAAATCTAACAGCAAGATCAGAATTTTAACTTGGACATTGCTTAATGTATGGACAAACAAATCTGATATACAAAACACTTCATGGGATTTGTTTTTTTCCTTCCAGGACAGAACGTTTGGCTAGAGATATCATGCAAGATATGGGAAGCCATCACATTGTTGCGCTCTGTGTCCTTAAAGGAGGCTATAAATTCTTTGCTGATTTGCTGGACCATATAAAAGCACTAAATCAAAATGGTGATAGATCTGTGCCTATTACTGTGGATTTTGTTAGAATAAAAAGCTACGGTGTAAGCAACTATCTTTTCTTTGGAAAACTGACTCTCCCCATAGATTGACATTCTGAATACTGGTGGTTTACATGAAAACTCCACAAACAGGAGTTTATGCATATATCCTGTTCAAAGCAACTCAATTTATTACACACTAAAAAGCAACTGATTTGCTGATCTGCCCCAGTGATCCGAGGGATATTGTATATTCACTGGAATGAACATGTAGCAGAACACTTAACATGACAAAGCCAAGGTCAGGTCTCCAACGTCGTCCTCTCCAACCCAAAGCTTCTGTAGAGGTTCTACTCTCTTTACCATGGCACCCTTTGGTGGGAGGGAGTATGGAGAGGACCTTAGCATTAGAGACTTGCTTACGGTCTCTCTCTGCATTATTTTTTATTCCTATAGATAATATTGGAGATACTTGTTTTCATAGTCTGTGAAATATCTGTGACTATTTCATAGTCTGTGATATCTTTTGCCTGAACCAATCGTAGTTGGCCTGAACCAACTCCTGTAAAGCAGTGACTTCTGCTATTTTTGTTTTATCTTCTCTCTTTGAAGGCTGCTCTGTGCACTGATCAAAATTTACCCTAAATAGAACAGTTTACAATATCCTACGATTTTTTTCATGGAACTCTAAAACAAACCTGTGGTAATAAAAATTGCTGAAAGCAATGGTGTCTGTTCCATGAATATGGACGTACTCTTGATCCATGCAAACATCTGTCTGCACCGTACTTCACTCTCTCCTCTTGCTCTCAGCTACTTAAAAGCTGTTTTACTGAAGGAATGCTGTGTAAAGTTGAAGTGTCATTTGACAGGCGAAAAGCAAGAGCAGCATACAACTCATACACATACAAGGTAACACTTTTGAGCATGTTTTATGTGACTTCCCTCTCTTCTTTCTCCTTCTAGAATGATTCGCCTACAGAAAAAATCAGTATTGTTGGTGAGGAACTGTCTACACTAAATGGGAAGGTATGAATTAGCATCTTCAGCTTTTAAGGGTATCTTGCATATCTTCCAGGAAGTCCATCTTTATTATGATTTTGATACTACATATTTACAGCCACTTAACACTGGTTTAAAATGCCATGCTTTGAAACAGTGAGTAATTCCCACTGATCTCAGTGGAAACTCAACGTGATCAGTACTCAATGCTTCTAAAGAGCCTATTCCACATTTTATTCTGCAGCCCCCAGAAATGAACCATCTTAAACTGACTCATGCAGTACGGTTCTAGAATGCTATTGCTATACATAGAATAATATAAGACCTGACATAGGTGGCTTTCTCGCAATATTTTATGCTTCCATAAATACTTACAGATAGACTCTTCAAAAAGCACTAAAATAATGTAAGTAGTTAAGTGACAAGCTCCTTTGAAAGTCAATTGCAACTTACTTGTAACTGAAGTGTGTAGTGAAAACTTTCCAGGCTGTATAATTCACTGAATGTTACCATGTAAATATTTTCTTTTCTTTTTCTCCCTACATGATCTTTTCCAGAATGTGTTAGTAGTAGAGGTAAGTAAAGATTGGAATATGGGGGGAGGAAATGACATGGACTTTTTTCTCCCCATTTTGCAAGTTAATACCTATTGCATATAATCAACAATTAATTATGTTACTGTGCTGCTAGGGTTGCTTACTGGGTTTTATGCTTTAAATTAACCCACTGCCAGCCTGTTTTTTCTTTCAGACTCAGAGGATAATTTATTTTTTTATCTTTTTCAGGATATTATTGAGACTGGTAGAACAATGAAAGCACTACTTTCAAAGCTGAAAGACAACAAACCACAGATGGTAAAAGTTGTAAGGTATAATGATATGGCCACTTACTAATGTATTGTAACGAGAAGATACAAGGAAATAATTTAGGTGAATAGTCAGTGTATGGTGGTGGGTGTTTGGTTTTGTTTGGCTTGAAGTTTGGGGGGAAAGGAAGTAAAAGCAGAGAGCAATCCTTATCCAGCTGGTGAAACACTAAGTATTTATTAAACTGGGAAGTTTAGATATGTATTACCACCTTCATTGTTAAAATAAAGAAAAAAGGTTTCCTGGCTCTTTTCATGTAGTTCATAAAGTCTGATGGATTCCCCGTTTCTTACTTCCTTACGTTCGAAGGAAATTCAGCTCTTTGCATAGGTTTCCTAACACCTTCTCAGTTGCCTCAATATTAGAATACTCAGATTTTTTCTTAATATCCTCAGTCACAAAGGTTTCGTCACTTGCAAGATGACTTCAAGTGGCATTCTAGATTTGCTTCTAGATGGTCTCTAAAAGGAATTTTGGGGGGATATCTCTGTCAAGTAACGCTTTGAAACAACACTTGTTTTATGTATTCTTCCTAGTGAGTGTCCAGAAGGTTCTCAGTTTCTTCAGAAGTGCACAGGAAAAGCAAGAATGGATTCGACTTTGTGGTAGAAATCATGGTGACATTGTACAGCTTGTCCTCTTCTCCCTCCCTCCCTGCGAAAATCTTTACATGCCACTTGAACTTGCTTACCTGTCTATGCTATTCCAGTTTGATGATACATTGTTACATGAAAAGATAATGATTTGGGATACAGAACTGAAGAGAAATAAATGTAAAACAATAGAGTCATTTGGACCTTCAGAATGCACCTAGATCAGAGCCTTCACTTCTTCCTCGATTATAAGGCTGAATGCTACTTCTTTCTGTTACAATAATCTCGTTTTAATTTAACTGCATGATTGTAGAATCTTACGGGGAGAGGTGGGAGAAGTGAAGTATACAGCTTAGAGTAAAACATATTTTGAAACCCATAACATTCTCTGCTCTGCCTTACAGCCTACTCATTAAAAGGACATGTCAAAGTCCAGGTTACAGACCAGACTGTAAGTACTGCATTTTTCTGGTTGTCCAAAACACGATCTCATCATTTCACTTCATGCAGTAAGTCTGAAAACTGGCATATAAGTTTCAGAAGGGCCAAGAGAAATTGGGAGAAAATAGATAAGAGTTTGTAAGCTGATGATGAGCTATCCCATGCTGAAACCTCATGACCGCCGTGGTTTTTTCTCCTGGTTGGTCTGAGTGCAGGTTTGACTATTAGTTACCAGATACAGGCAACAGAACCAAACCTTAACTTTGTATTTTTTTGGCTTTGACCCTAAAAGGCATTTGGTTTGTCTCTGCATTAAACTTGCCCTGTTTTCAAACAAATCCCTACTGAGTCACAGTGCATGTACTTTTACACAAGTAAAATCTCCTTGTCTCCCTCTCCCAGGACTGCCTTGTAAGTAGGTTTTAAGTAATTATTTTGTTCTTAAAATGCATTCTCTTAACACTTTAATTGTATTACTAACTGATGGGGATGCTACAGATTCTAACCTGTCTCATCAGTTTACAGCTCTGATTCTTAAAGAAGCATGCCAAGTACCTTGAAAGCAAAATGATGTATTTGTTAGGTATTACTCTTAAATAGCTGAAGTATGTCTTGAATATAAACCATGTACTTAAAAGCTATTTACACTGCCCAAGTATAAAAAGAATTGTATTTTTTTGACAGATATAGGCTTTGAAATTCCAGATAAATTTGTGGTTGGATATGCTCTTGATTATAATGAATACTTCAGAGATCTAAACGTAAGTACAAACATGTGTGCCTTGACTGTTACGACTGTTACCACAGGTAACCAGCAAGAATATTAGCTTGTACTAGGAGCTTCTCGACAATTAACAAGACTTCAAATCTGACTATAAACTTCCCTTAAAAGAGCAAAAATATTATTAACGTGCCAAGCTGATATTTCAATGTAAATGTGTAAGAACTTGTTTATGCCTTACCTTTTTATGAATCTGCTCCACAAGTCTCGTGGCCCAGCCGCTCTGTACGATATTCTGAATCCTCCAGGACAGCTGGCAGCATGCAATCTGCTGGTCCCATCTGAAAAGAAAGTAACTTGTGGCTGGGCTTTAATTTAATCTTTGCCTGTGTTAGTGAAATCCTATGTTGCTCTTTTCCAGCCAAGTCTTTAAGACGGCTGCGTGTGGAGGTTTTTCCTACACTGTGTGACACGTCCATCAAGATCTCTTGTTCCATTACAGTCTCCTTAGGCTGCACTGAGTAGTAGACTTGGAAAGAGCATAACTGGCAGAAAGAGCTGATCTTTTTCCTTCCTTCGTTTTCAAAAGTACTATCTTAAATCTGGTTAAGTGGAAACATTTTTCACCTGAAAGCCATTTTAATACAACAAACCAGTTCTGTTAAAGACACATACTGAACGTATGCCATTGCAAAGCACTATGAAGAGCACCATTACAGAGCAATATTAGAGCACTAGTACTACGGGGAGCAGCTGATGGAACTGGGGTTGCTTAGCCTGGGGAAAAGGAGGCTGAGGGGAGACCTTATCACTCTCTACAACTACCTGAAAGGGGGTTGTAGCAAGGTGGGTGCCAGTCTCTTCTTCCAAATAACAGGCAATAGAACAAGAAGAAATGGCCTCGATTTGCACCAGGAAAAGCTTAGGTTGGGTATTAGGAAACATTTCTTCACTGAAAGGGTTGTCAGTCATTGGAAGAGGCTGCCCGGGGAAGTGGTGGGGTCACCACCCCTGGAGGTATTTAAAAGACGTGTAGATGTGGTGCTTAGGGACATGGCTTAGTGCTGGGCTTGGCAGTGTTAGGTTAACAGCTGGACTTGATCTTAAAGGTCTCTTCCAGCCTAAACAATTCTATGATACTATGAAGAAGGATACAATAATTGAACAAACTTGACCCCTTCAGAATATACAAATCTATAAATTACAGATGAGCTTGGAAGCAATATTAACATCTCAATTTTACTGCAAATAGTAAACTTACAACCAAACTTGCAAAGATTACTGTTCTGGTGTGTTTTCCTTACAGTGCTAAGAATACAACTGAAAATCATTCTTGCATTTCCTTTCAAGGTTAAGAGTGACTAAAGTTGTGTTTTGGGTTTTTTTTCTTTTTAGCACATCTGCATTCTGAAAGAGAAAGCCAAAGAGAAATACAGGATCTGATAACATCAGTCTCTGGAACAATAGTTCAATGGCATGTACAGCTGTGTGGCTGAATAATAAGTAATCTACTAATTGTGCTCTTTTCACTGAAGAACTACAAGATTTTCTAAAGATAATATTCTATATATTTTTTCCTACAGTGATTATGTAAAACAGCTTAAAGGTGAATGACTTCTGTTCAGGTTTCAGTGATACCTGAACAGAACGCTGGCCCCAAAATGGATATCATAACCTGCTGGATTCACAGGGGACGCAGTCAGGACATGTACATGCATATGTAATTATGTTTAGGTTTTAGTTTAGTACATGAAGCAACACATTATGTGTATTGTATATAAACTGCACGTGAGCTTGTGAGTGTAAGCACATACACACGTACTTTACAGAACAAATAGGCTGAATACGCATTTAGGTACTTAAGGTTAATTAAGAATCCATTTGGTTCTTTAGCCTAATGCAAATTTAAAAAGTAAACATTAAGATAACTACACTAGGGTTAGTTCTTACACATTTCATGTAATTTGGGGTGTTACATCTTGGTTTTTTTAAGGGATGCCATGTTGATTGTACCGTTGTGGTGTTACTTGAAATGCAGGTACACTGATTACTAGCTGTTAAGACTGGATGATAAACCATTATAGCAGGAAATTACTTCTGCTACTTGTGTGCCCCTAATGAGAAGCTAGATTTTACTGCCCAGGAACTGCACCAAGCCTGAAGCAGTCTCTGACACCTCATTGTTTCCTACCTGTACTAAATGATTAAAATAAGCTGAAACCTTTTTTTCCCCCTTGTGAATTAAGAGTACTGAGCTAGGCGTCTGTTTTCAAAAGGGTCTGTGGATGTCCTTTAGCTTTTAAGAGTCCCGGGCTACAGCAGACCAGGCTCTGACAGCTGCGCAACGGTGCTTTCCAGAGACCCCCGAGAGCTGGAGGCTGTGATCTGCCATGTCAGCCACCCT